>MU781390.1:85110-122463 GCA_026770625.1 Nicotiana glauca
GTTTATTTGTATTGTTAATGTTATGTTCATATTGTAGAGCCTTATAGCATAGTAAAATATAGTGTCTTTCAGCAAAGTAAAATATAGCGATTTTTTGCGTAGTAAAATGTAGAGCCTTTAGCGTAGAGTTTCAGTAGCTAACAAAATTCTAAAAATGTTGAAATTGAGACGCATAATAATTAAGGATTATTCGGTGGTACCAGGCCTCAAAAATCAAGCCTGGAACCCAAAACACAACTATTATCTCCAATTTTAAAAATTTATAATTTAATTCATTAAGTTAACAAAATTCTAAAAATATTGAAATTGAGACACATAATAATTAAGGATTATTCGGTGGTACCGGGCCTCAAAAATGAAGCCTGGAAACCATACATAACTATTATCTCCAATTTTAAAAATTTATAATTTAATTTATTAAGTTAACAAAATTCTAAAAATGTTGAAATTAAGACGCATAATAATTAAGGATTATTCGGTGGTACCGGGCCTCAAAAATCAAGCCTGGAACCCAAAACATAACTATTATCTCCAATTTCAAAAATTTATAATTTAATTAATTAAGTTAACAAAATTCTAAAAATATTGAAATTGAGACGCATAATAATTAAGGATTATTCGGTGGTACCGGATCTCAAAAATGAAGCTTGGAACCCATACATAACTATTATCTCCAATTTCAAAAATTTATAATTTAATTCATTAAGTTAACAAAATTCTAAAAATGTTCAAATTGAGACACATAATAATTAACGATTATTCGGTGGTACCGGGCCTCAAAAATGAAGCCTGGAACCCATACATAACTATTATCTCCAATTTCAAAATTTTATAATTTAATTTATTAAGTTAACAAAATTCTAAAAATATTCAAATTGAGATGCATAATAATTAAGGATTATTCGGTGGTACCGGGCCTCAAAAATAAAGCCTGGAACCCATACATAACTATTATCTCCAATTTTAAAATTTAATTTATTAAGTTAACAAAATTCTAAAAATGTTGAAATTGAGACGCATAATAATTAAGGATTATTCGGTGGTACCGGGCCTCAAAAATCAAGCCTGGAACCCAAAATGCAACTATTATCTCCAATTTCAAAAATTTATAATTTAATTCATTAAGTTAACAAAATTCTAAAAATGTTGAAATTGAGACGCATAATAATTAAGGATTATTCGGTGGTACCAGGTCTAAAAAATCAAGCCTGAAACCCATACATAACTATTATCTCCAATTTCAAAAATTATACTTAATTATTTAATTTATTACACTAACACAAACAATTAATTTTGTTTAAATTATGGTAGACGACATGACATTTCCTCCGCCTGCGCATCCTGGACCTGCCGAGGATCAGCTACTAGTGCTGCAGGGCGACCATAGGTCATCCTATGTTTGGGAGGGACAACTAGCGATACAGGCTCTCCGCCCCAGGAGGCCTGATGATTTGTGGGAGTTTATTGCGGAGCATCCTTTCCAACAGCGCGTAGTAGAGAGCCTCTAGACTACGGGATTATATACCATTTTTGAGCTTGGACGGATGCAGCTTGATTGGTCGCTCATCACGGCCTTGGTAGAGCGGTGGCGATCGGAGACGCATACATTTCACTTGCCCACTAGAGAGGCCACTATCACGCTGCAGGATGTCCAGGTTTTATACGGACTGCGTGTAGAGGGACGCGCTTTCGCACTGCCCTACTACTGGAGAGGGATGACACGTGCACAATTGACAGACATGATGGGCTAGTTGACTGGTTCGAGACCGCAGGGTGACCGGGGTGGCAGTCGCGTGGCTTTGTCATTCATTAGAGATCAGATGGCGGATTTGCACCCAGATATTACCCACGAGACAGAGCATCTTTGGATTCAGAGGTACACTCGGTTGGCATTGCTCATGCTTTTCGGGTGTGTCTTGTTCCCGGACACCTCGAGGAGTAAAGTTAGTATGCGCTTTCTCCATTGTCTTGAGTAGCTACTGTTCTGGCGTATCTGTATAGGAGCATGTGCCGGGCGAACGTAGGTCCAGCCGTTGATATATGTGGTTTTCTGCCCCTCCTTCAGGTGCAAAAAATTTCCGAATACATTGTTTGTTACCCCAAATTCTATATCGTGAAATGACTCATAAATTTACATCAACATTTTTATCTTAGGTTTGGGCCTGGCAGCGGATCATGCCGTTGCAGCCACCTCTACCACTACTTTCGCCGGTGAGTATTATCCGCTTCTCCCTCTAGCTATCAGGTGGATTCTCTGGTGTGGGAACTATCGAGGGACGGATGCTCATCATAATCTCCCCCTTCTTAGGGATGTGTTAGATATGCTGGTGGACGGACAGGTAAATATGTACCTATACTTGGTTGTTTTAAATTGAGTTGTGTTTTGCGTACTCATTTTTATGTTACTATTGGTAGTTCATTTGGACGCCATACAACATCGAGTTGCTTGGTCACCTACCCGCTTGTTGCTCTGTCGACCGGTTGATTTGGAGCACCTTCGTCCCGTTGATCTTCTGGGATTACGTTGAGTATCATTCCACAGAGCGTGTGCTTCGACAGTTTGGCCGTCCTCAGCCTATACCGAGGGAGCCAGGATGGGAGCCTACACACTATCAGCGGGACGACCGTTCTATCATGGACCGACAGTATATTGGGTGGCTACAACATCATATAGCTTATTGGGAGGACCGACCTGAGCGCATCCCGCTACCACCTATAGTTTTCTAGGAGGCCTCTATTCATCTGTATGCTGGTTGGTACTGCCGTCATACCCGATTGATGATCGGGAACCCTATTCATGTACTTGGCGAGCGCTACAGACCATACGCCGGGAGGCACGAGGCACTGGTATGTTTTTGTGACCTATTAATATCTTATATTTGTGATATAGCGTTATTTAATTACTATTTTAAATGTTTCACAGGCTATTGGGCTTCATCGCATCTACCAGTCGGGACAGGAGATGCAGCAACATTCGGACATCCCCGAAGTGGTTGAGTATGGCCGGGAGATAGCTCAGATTGCTCGTCTGACATTGTTGCAGGCGAGAGATGCCGAGAGGTTAGACTATGAGCCTCAGTATGTGGCTCGAGAGGCCTACCAGAGGGGTAGGCCAGTCCCACGAGCCAGGGGTAGGGCACCAGCAAGGGGTCCCCCACCAGGCAGGGCTGCCCCACGGGGTCGCAGGAGATAGAGAGGAGGTGGGCAGCAAGGGGGTATTGAGTTACCTGTCGACCCACCTGCCGATGGACATGACATACATTTCGGATTTGGGGGCTTTGGAGATGATCATCAGGGTTATATCCCTCATGCAGATGAGCCTTCCAGCAGCATGCCTTCATATAATTTTCATCTATCTTTGCCAGCATCGCAGGTCACCCCGTCAGGAGCATTGTCGATCATGGGTACATTCGACGGGGATGTAGATTAGTACTTCGCATGCCCATCTACCGCAACTGAGGTTCGGCCGGCCTGGGACGTGGATGGCGGGCGTAGGCTGAGTTATCCATCGTCCCCGGCAGTTCATGCAGATCTACCACAGGCGGCGGTATGTTTGTATTACTTTAATATTTCAATTTTTTTTTCTTTTCCTTAAATCGTTGCCATTAATTAATTGTAACTTTCTTATGCAGTCTTCGTCCCAGCCCATCTTTGAGGACACTACATGCAGTGATGATCACACCATCAATACATATACCCAGGAGGTCGACGAGACCATGGTGAGAAAATATTTTCTTACTTAAAATAATAGTACATTCTGTAGGTTAAGATAATCATACATTTTCATAAAATAATACATTCATACATGCTAAGATTACTTCTTGTTTTGTAGGCTACTGACGGCCCGACGACCTATTCTTCCGACCTTGCCAGTTGTGGTGTTGATGCTGCTGCACATCCTCACATAAAAAGGCGGCTTGATGATGATGATCCAGATAGTGTGCCCGGGCGACAGGGGATGCGACTTAGGCCAGCAGCAGCACTGAAGCACACAGGCTGCGGCACTCACTGATTTACTTATGTATTAACTTTGTGTAAATAGTGCTTTATGTAAATAATAGTAACAACTATCTTTTAACAACAATTTTATTTTAATTGCGTTTGAACAACAATTTTACTTAAACAGTACAACTCAAACACAAACCTTACAAACCTAACACAAAAACAAACAGTACAACTAATGAAAGCACTTGACAAAAGAAACATGAAGATACACTACAACACTCAACACGTAAATGTCATCGCTTAGTTACGACCGCCTATTATTCTCTCCTTAATCCTCTCAAGCTTTCTTTCCAATTTCTTTTTCTCTTCTTCCACCTCCTTGATCTTCGCCTTCAACTCTTCAATTTCTTGTTTCGATTGGCGCTCTCTGTCCCACTGCCCATTACACACATCTTGAAGATGATACACCTGGTCTTTGTAGTATTCCTGGTGACATGGTTCATCAACCCATACCTTAAAATTGCATATAGGTACGTCGGGTTGCCTATAAAACTTGTTCATACACGCCCAGTAGCGGCGTCCAGCTTCTTTCCATTCATCGTACATTATGCTTTTGTTTCCACAGTCGCACTTTGGGCAACGAAGGGGTCGTAGAGACATTTCTTAAAGAGAAGTTTGGTTTTATGGAAAATCTCGATTATAGGTTGTTTTGAAGCATAGAAAATAACTCGAACGTGCTCGTTATTTATAGGCAAGATATTAGATAGATCGTAGTATTATACTGCGAATTACAAATTGAATTTCTCTGACACGAAACAGGGTTTTCACATGGTTTTTCGCTTTTTTCAGCAGGACATGACAACTCCACAAAACGTAGTATTATACTACGAATTACATAGACATGACTACTCCACGAAATAGGGTTTTCACATGCTTTTCAGCTTTTTCAGAACGAAATGACAACTCAATAAAACGTAGTATTATAGTACGAATTACATATTAAATTTATCTGACACAAAATATGGTTTCCACATGCTTTTCAGCTTTTTCAGAACGAAATGACAGCTCCGCAAAACGTAGTATAATACTGCAAATTACATATTAGACAACTCCACAAAATATAGTATTGTACTGCAAATTACATATTAAATTTCTCTGACATGAAATAGGGTTTTCACATGGTTTTCGACATAACATTTTAAATTTCGACATGGCAGCTTTAGATTTGCATATTTCGACATAATTTTTGTTAAAACAGAATTTGAACATGAAACTTAATTATATATAATTTTATTTAAACATGAAACACAAACACAAAAGCGGGAAATCAAAAGATACATGACAGTACAACTGCTACAAACACATGATAAGGAAAACATGAAAATACACTACTATGCTTATGACTTACAAGCTACTATTTAATCACGATCGTGTACTACAATTCGCTCCAACCACTCGAGTTGCTCTTCCAGCCTTTTTTTCTCTTCTCCTGCCTCGTTGAGTTTGGCCTTCAACGCCTCAAGTTCTTCATTGGTTTGGCGCTCGCTTACTGCTTGGCTATTACATAAACAACGAAGATCATAAATTCTTTCTTTGTAGCACTTCTGCTTACATGGTTCGTCCATCCAAACCTCAAAGTCACATGTAGGCTTGCCGGGTAACTCCTCGAGCTTGTTCTTACATGCCCAGTAGCGGCGTGCACCTTCTGGATACCATTTGAATAAACTGCATTTTTCTCCGCAGTAGCACCTTGGGACATAAACGTTTTGTTCAGACATTTCTTATAGAGAAACTTTAGTTATTGTTAAGCGAAGATTATAAGTACCATGCAACCGTTATTTATAGTCAAGATTTCAAACAAAAATGTAGTATAATACTGCGAATTACATATTAAATTTCAATGACTTAAAACAGAGTTTTCACATGCTTTTCAGCTTTTTCAGCAGGACATGACAACTCCACAAAACGTAGTATTATACTACGAATTACATATTAAATTTCTCTGACACAAAACAGGTTTTCACATGCTTTTCAGCTTTTTCAAAATGAAATGACAACTCAATAAAATGCAGTATAATACTGCGGATTACAAATTAAATTTATCTGAAACAAAGTTGTGTTTGCAGTGATTACAAATTAAAATATTTTTCATTCATTCATGCTTTTAAACAACGCTTTACAAGACAATTGATAACATATATTATTGTACCACGCTTTACATATTTAATTTATTTCCTAACAAAATTTTTTTTATACCACATTCTTGCTCATGTTTACTAACACCCATACCTCAATATTGCTCCAACCATATCAAAATATAACATTACAAAATAAGATGTAACAGGATTGTGGAAATTTATTTATTTCATATATATTGAAACTAACAAAAAAACAGACATGTATTACAAAAAATAATACCAAAATAAAGGACTAAGGGTATGCTTGATAGTTTGGTACATTGGACGAACTTGCACCAGGATTACCACCGCCACGCCCACCACCTAAAGGACATTTACGACAGTCATGTCTAGTTTGAGAGCATATGCCACATTTACGCGCATAAACGGACTCACCAACATCCATTTGGTTCCGTATATGCGTTCTCTTTTGCACTTTCAGTTTGTGCAAATAGTCCTTGTTACATACCAACTTAAAAGGTTCCAGCGGCCAATAATGCTCAGCACCTAATGGATGCAACTTTCCACTATACGTGTCTTATGCTGCAACACTGTATTGCCTATCAATGTAGTTTGTTGCCCCATATCCAACTTGTTGTAAGCACTTCAACGCATGTGGACACGACATGTGGTAGATGGTCCATTTCCCACATGAACATAACCTTCTATTTTCATTCACCGTCTGTAGATTATTCCCACGGTGTCCGTTGATAGCGGTCTTAACTTCAAAAATACCCCGTTCATGATCATACTGAAGAAATGAATGCCACTGTGCTCGCCTCCTGCACCTTTCATATCTTGTCATGGGTATTAGCATAAATTCAACACCCCTGTCTATCAATGCCGATGCAGCTGCATGTCTTTCAACAAACCTCTCTGCACTCTGTTTGAATGTCATGCGGACCATGGCAGTGACAGGCAGTCCACGGGCAGACTTCAACAAGCCGTTGAATGACTCCGACATGTTTGTAGTGAGGGTTCCCCATCGTCTGCCGCCATCAGCATGCAATGTCCACGTTTGAAGGTCATGTTGCATCAACCAAGTATAGACTCGTGGTTCTATCTGCCGGATCGCTTCCATGCGCCTCGTGAATTTGCACTGCTGGTGCTCAGTTGCAGCCATCTACATTAAGTCATGCAATGCTTTGTCAGGAAATTTCTTCTGGAAATTGGCCTTTAGGTGCCTCACACAGTAACGGTGGTATGCATATGGTTCCTGCCATTCAGGCAGGTGATGTACAGAACTTAAAATACCACCATACCGATCAGATATTAGACAAATACCTGAACGCTGTTTGACAACGTGCTGCTTCAAGTGGTTCAAGAACTGCGTCCACGTCTCTTCACTTTTGTTGGCACAAATGGCAAAAGCTAGTGGAAATATTTGTCCGTTGGCATCTACTGCAACTGCAATCAAAAGCTTAATATCATACTTTCCATAGATATGAGTACCGTATATGGAAATTACATGATGACAATGCACAAAACCATCAATTGCTAGTTTAAATGACCAAAATACATAGTTGAATATATATTCCGGTCTGTCCGGACTTCGCTCACGCCTCCATTCAACAACAGTCCCGGGGTTAAAGTGTTGCAGTGCAGCCATGTACCTGGGCAGATTTGAAAAAGACTTATCCCAGTCGCCATAAATAAGTTCAAAGGCACGTTTGCGGCCGAGATATGCCTTTCTTTTGGTTATAATACAACCATACTCCTGGTGGACGACTGTAATACACTTTTTAATCTTGAACCTAATGGACACTTCCAAAAATGAAACCAAGATAAGGGAATCAAGTCGACATCCAAGTTGAAGTAATTCTCATTGAATGTGTCCATTTCACATCTATGCTCGCTAATAAATTTACCCACTTTCCACAAACCTAATTTCTTCTTTGTGGCACGCAGCATCCAGTGACAACCCATAAACCACATATGGCATACAACCTTGTATTTATCCGTAGTTGACTCACTTACCGTCATCTCACGACACTCCCTTATACTGTAGATTTTTACAGCCCTAACTAGCCGAGCTTTATCAGGGAAATACATGCCCTTTGTAAGAACAACTGGTCTAGATTCATCCCGCATCACTGACCGTAATTCATCATCATCCCTTGTGAGGGCATCGACGTTAGGCATGCTTGGCAAATTATCAAGGTAGGGAATATTTCGCTCATGAAATGGCACGTGGGACTCATACACTCTTGGTCTAGCGGGAGGTGGAGGAACATGCTCCCTGGTCAGCTCAGGTTCAACATTCACTTCCTCCTCCTCATCGTCATCCTCATCATGGAAGGGTGTGTCATCCCCAAAATCATCCGCATTGTTGTCATAATCACTATCATCCTCCTGACTCTGCGCATCTGCCAAATCACGAGTAAAAATATCGTCTATGACAACTGTGTGAGGCCATAAGTTACCCAATACTCAGGAAAAATACTTTAGATATCGCTATATCACTTTACTTACAAATAGTATTGTCTTGACGTTTCATGATGGATATTTTCAGGTTGGTGATAACTCCCAGATGGACCATCGTGGTCCATTACTCCAGACCTACGCATATTCCAACTAGGGGCGGGGTCATAACTTATAAAATTCAAATCCTGACGGTACCCCTTATAAAAAATATGAGTGTTAATACAAATCCAATTAAAATATGAAAAAAATATCGCTAAAACGTAGTAAAATTGAAGTGTACTAGTCATCTTGTTGATTATATAAAGTGGAAACATTATTTCCTGGTTGCTCATTCGCCTGTGGTAACACGTTTAAATCAAGGCAAGCTCTTTCATCTGCAATTTGTCCGGCAAACGCTGCTCCAGAATAATTACCCGATGACTGGGGGTTATCCCTACTATGCACGCCCTCATTACTAGGAAGGTCCTCCACCTTCACGTACATTTTCAATAATTTTATTATAATAAATTCCCTGTATTCGTCCGAAATCCGCAAAAAATCTCTAAGAGTTTCATCATCCTCGATGTTAAACTCAGAATAATAAGCAAACCCCTGTGGAGTCACTGAATAAGGAAATCTACCGGTTACTTTAAGGCTAACCGAACGCCTCCGCTCACTCATTTTTTTTACGTAACAACAATACCAATGTATCGTACTCCATATTAAGCGGCAATTTAGCATGACACTGTGGAGGTGAGCTATACCTCATAGAGTTATTCTCCACCACAATCTCACCCCCCTCCTAATACAGTGAAACCCTTATTTTTGGCACTTCAGACATTGTAAAAAATTAATTGATAAGGAGAAGAGACAATAATAAACGTATGTTTGAAGTTTAAGTGTTGAATGAATTTTTATAAAATTGAAACGCCTATAAATAAGGCAAGTCCGAGCTTGGGGTGTACAATTTTTCAAAGTAATTCGCAATATTATACTGCATTTTATGTATTTGAATTATTGTTGTGTCAGTTAATTATTCGTGGGGCCTAAAATCAGTCTATTTCGCATTATTATATTGCGAATTACTCAAATTCGCAGTATAATACTGCGAAATGCTATTTTAAAAATGAGCTGGGCCGATCTCAAGCAATTCGCAGTATTATACTGCGAATTGCATAAAAAAAATTATTTTTTTAATATTTCGCAGTATTATACTGCGAATTACTTTAACGGCAAAAATTTCGTTAATCCAATTCACAGTATAAAACTTCGAAATACCTATTAATATAACTTTTTTTTTTAAAACATTAAAAAAGTATTTTTTTTACAAAAAATCATTAATTAAGTTTCGCACTCTATAAAAGTATCACCAGATTTCATGAATCAAAAGTTTGGCAAGATTCCCAAATAGAAGTAGACAATGTTGACAGATGATGCCAGAATGCACTTGCAATTTCAAAAATGGAAAAAGAAAATAGTATAGTAATATAGTAGTTTTTTTCTAACTAAAAAATTGTCCACATGTTGTACTTCTATTTTTTCAGTTAAAATTTCCCCAACTGGCTCAAGTGTTTCATGAGATTCCCTTATACTTGTCTGGACCTTAATTATTTCTTTGCTTTTGTCATAGCATCAACTTAACAGATTGTACTATCTTTACTGTATTTCAACTGTAGATTCACATTGCACTTGGTGGAAAAAACTCAACAATAAAAAGAAATAAATAGAATATAGAAAATCGTCCTTTGTTTTTATTTTATTTATTTCTCATTCATATTATATATGCTTGTATTGGATTCGACTAAATTCAAATTCATGCTAAAAAATCTCATAATAGGGTTGACGCATTCTCTAAAAAGTGGATTGTATACCCAAATTGATCCGAAATTTTTTATTATAGATGAAAAATATTTATCACTTCGCTACAATTTTTATTAATTGTCTTTTGCTTTATTTCAACTTTTGTGGGTTCTCAACTGCTAATAATTCTAACAACTTTCTCATTGATTACGTTTGGGTGTTTTATCAGGAGTATTTAATTAGACTACATAATATTACAGGATTCCATAAGCGTTGTCAAATCGAAATGATTATAACCACCTCTCTTGGCATTATATTTCAACTTCAATAGTTTCGTTTGACTTAACATGAAAACTAATTAAGAGATACTCATATTCAAATTTTAAAAAATTCAATATTAGTTGAAGATTGTGTCGTCGTGTAATGCTTATTTGTGGGGCCAAAGATTTTGTACACAAAAGAAGATCAGCTCTTATTCTATCTAAATTGCTCTTTTTCCTTATTATTAATATAGATCTTGTTATTGGTATCGGAGAAGCTAAATGCACAACCAGACTCGTATTTCCTTTAAATTATTTCATAATCTTGATTTTATTATTATCTATTTTATATTTCTGGATCAAATTGATTTGGGTATCTATATACCACGTTATAAATTCAACTGTACCATTGTACGAGTAAACAGTTTGGCTCCCATCATAGGGTACATACAGTTGTGTGATTGCTTTGATCCATTCACCTATTTCTAACAAATTTTAATTCCTTTCTTTGCAAAAGAAAAATTAGATATGCCAGCTAACAATTTCAATAGTTCCTTCCATGTTGGAGCACACAACGAATGTGAGGATTCCAATGTGATGATTCAACTAGCGAAACCCGCAATGAAGGAAATGAAGCAACTCCAGTTCGCGATGGTCAAAATCCCCAGCATGCGAGGAGTGCAACTCCTAATGATGCGGATGAGGAACACGTTGAAACAATCAAAATTTTGAGATAGCAACAAAGGGCAATTATGGCTCACCTCTCAAGACAAGACCAAATGATGACAAAATTGAAGTAGGCACTATCGATTGCTTCACATGATTCTAATGGAGGAGCTCAGATTCCTCCCGACGTCCCTGCAAATCAAACAGTTTAAAGAACCGGTAATGAGGTAGGAGGTACCAGTAGTGGATCTTGGAACGACAACAATGCAAATGACCCATTCAAACTGAGCTCATGAGAATCATATGGGAACCAAAATGCTAAAGAATTCAACGCTAGGATGGATTGAATTCCGAGAGTGTCGCCGATGCTAGAAGGGACCGAATTCCAAGAAGTATACGCAGTTGCAGTTCAAACTAAGTGTGGTCCTAGAGTTTATTCCAAAAAGGTTTAAGATCCCGGATATTTCAAACTATGATGGAACTTCGAATCCACAGGAATACATCACGACTTACATTACGGCTGTAAAGGAAATTGACTTGGCTCAATACGAGATCGAATCTGTCTTGTTGAAAAAATTTGGCGAGACCTTGACGAAAGGTGCTTTGACTTGGTATTATCTTTTACCTAAGCGTTACATTGATTCTTTTGAAATGCTTGCAGATTCTTTTATTAAAGCTCATGCCGGAGCAAGAAAGGTTCAAGCAAGAAATGTGGATATATTTATAAAAGCCCAAGGAGAATCCGAACTATTGCGAGAGTTTGTAATCCGATTTCAGAAAGAAAGAATATTGTTGATGCAGTATTGGATGAGTGGGCAGCAGAAGTAATTGCAAAAGGTCTCAACTCGTTAAGCTACGATGCCTCCAGGAAACTGAAGAAAAGCTTGTTAGAATTTCAGGCAACCACACGGGTAAATGTTCACCATCGCTACGAGTCAAAGAGTACAACAGAAGATGATCAACTACGCTCCTTGGTGTTTTCCAAAGGATGGTGCCTCTTCCAACCTAGTTAAAGATGATTGAGAAGAGGAGTCATCGTATTCTAATTATGTACCGAAGTATTTTTAGGTACCAGAGCAAACAAATGCAACTAAATCGATCGCTGAAGAGCTTGAACAAGTATCCTTGTTCGAGGGTTCTTATAAAGAAAATTTCACTTAGGAATGAGGTTGAGTCCTGAACTAAGGTTAAAAATTATTGATTTTCTAAAAGCTAATGTAAATTTCTTTGCATAGTCATATTCAGATATGATAGTTATTCCATTGGAAATGGTTGTCCACAAGCTGAGTTTGGATCCTAACTTCCCTCCGGTAAGGCAGAAGAAATGATTGATTGCAGAGGTCAAAAACATGTTTGTCAAGGAAGAGGTTACCCGATTACTAAACATAGGTTCAATTCGAGAGGTAAATTACCCCAATTTTCTAGCTAACATAGTGGTAGTACCTAAAAATAAAAATAAATTTAGGTTGTGTGTGCAGATTATAAAGATTTAAACAAGGCATGCCCTAAAGACTTTTTCCCGATGTAGAATATTGATCAAATAATTGCTAGTACGATCGAGCATGAGTTAATGAGTATTCTTGATGTATATTCCGGGTATAATCAAAGTAGGATGCACCCGGAAGATCAAGAGAAAACCTTATTTATCACAAATTTTGGCACTCATTGCTACAATGTGATGCCTTTCAGACTTAAGAATGCCGGAACTACTTATTAGAGGATTGTTAATAAGATATTTGAACAAAAAATTAGTAAGACCATGGAGGTTTATACTGCTGACATTTTGGTTAAGTCACTTAATTCAGGAAATCATCTGAATCATCTAGAAGAAATATTCAACATTATGATAAATACAACATGAAGCTCAACCTGGAGAAATGTGCCTTCGGAGTTGGTTCCGGTAAGCTCTTGAGGTTTTTGGTCTCTCATAGAGGAACTAAACTAAACCCCAATAATATCAAAGCCATTGCAGATATCCCAGACCAATAAAGAAGTGTGAAGGAAGTATAAAGGTTGACCGGCAGGTTGGCGGCTCTAAGCAGGTTCATCTCAAGGACTTCAGAGAAATGCCATTATTTCTTTACACATTTGAAAAATAAGAAATATTTCATGTGGACTCCGAAATGGCAGTATAAATTGAGATATCTAAAGAGGTACATGTCTAGCCCTCCATGGCTGTCAAAACTGATGGAAGGTAAGCAATTGTTAACTTATCTAGCAGTCTCGAAAGTGGCAGCAAGTGTTGTTCTGGTCCGGGAGGAAGAAGGTACGCAATTTTCTATTTATTATATTAGTAAAATTTTATCGGAAGCAGAGACACGTTATCCGCACCTTGAAAAATTAGTCCTAACTCTCGTAGTCTCCTCTCGAAAGCTTAAGACTTATTTTCAATGTCATCCTGTAGCATTGTGACAACCTTTCCCTTGAGGAATATCCTTCATAAACCTGAACTATCAGGTCGATTAGCTAAATGGGCAGTCAAAGTTAGTGAATTCGACATTGAATACAAACCCAAGACTGCGATCAAGTCACATGTTTGGATGACTTTGTGCTAACTTCAGTCGGGGCTATTGTCTTTAGCTGCTAAAAAAGGGATGCTGGTATTGGGAACTGTATCATGTGTTTGGACCTTGTTTATGGATGAAGCTTCCAACATAAAGGTTTCAGTCTTGGGATAGTATTAATTACCCCTTCGGGAGAAACCTTGAGACAAGCCATTAGAACTGTGCCATTAACTAATAATTAAGCTAAGTACGAGACTTTGGTTTCAGGACTTGAATTAACTCAGGGACTAGGCTCTGAGGTGATCAAAATAAAGTGCGACTCCTAGCTGGTAGTGAGCTAACTATATATAATTTTTGACACCAAAGAGGAATGCACACAACAATACTTGATTAACGTTTAAGTATTGCTTTCGTGGTTCAGGGAATGGTAGATTATACACATTCTGAGAGAAGAAAATGTTAAAGAAAATGCATTAGCCAATTTTGGGTCTTCCACAAAAATGAAAGGAACTGATTCCGATGAGGTCGTTCAATTGCAACATTTGGTTTTGGATACGGGCGAATATAGTGAAGTTAACTCAACCAACCTTATTTGGGATTAGAAAAATCATTTATATAGTATTTAAGACATGGAAAATTGCCTGAAGATCCCAAAGTATCTCAGGCACTACAAAATAAAGCAGCTTGTTATTGTCTTGTTGACAGTCAACTGTACAGTAGATCATTTCAATGTCCATTGGTTCGGTATTTAGGGACATCGGAGGATGATTACATGATGAGGGAAGTTCATGAAAGAGTATGTGGGAATCACTCCAGTGCAAACTCGTTGGTTCTCAAACAAATAAAGGTTGGCTATTATTAGCCCTTGATGGAGTAAGACACAAAGATATTTGTACAAAAATGTGATAAATGTCATCATCATGCATAGTTAGTGCATCTATCAGTGGAACTTATGCATTCGGTGATATGACCATAGCCATTTATAAAATGGAGAATGGACATAGTTGGTCCCTTAGCACAAGGACTCGGGCAAGTAAGATTTGTTTTGGGTTTAACTGGTTGTTTCACTAAATGGGTTAATGAAGGTGCCTACAAAAAGATCAGAGAACAAAAAGTGATGGATTTCATATGGGATCACTTCATATGTCAATTTGAAATAATAAAAGAAATTGCTTGTGACAATGAGCCACTATTTTTAGGTTCCAAAGTTACAAAATTTTTGGAAGGTTTGAAGATCAAATGGATTACATCTTCTCCGTACCATACAAGTGCTAATAGACAAGTGGAGTCAACGAACAAGATAATAATTCAAAACCTTAAGAAGAAGTTAGAAGATGCAAAAGCTAAATGGACAGATGAATTACTAGATATATTGTGGGCATATCAAATAACGACGAAATCAAGCACGGGTGAAACACCATTTTCACTTGTGTATAGTTGATAACTAGGGATTATGATGTATTTTACACTCCTTACTTGAGTTTTGATTAAAATGTGTACAAAATAGTCCCAAAGGCTTACATGTTGTACTTGTTTGTAGGGTTTGGTCAAGAAGGTGACAATCAGTCAACATCAGCTCAAAAAGGAGTGAAACATGCACAAGTACCAAGAACAAGTAAAGGCAAAGCGAAACAGGTCCACTACGTTCGCACTCCATTTAGTGCGGTCCGCTGTGATGAGGTTCAGAGAGGTGCATTTTCAGAAAGTCAAGCATTGCGGCCGCACAACATTCCATGCGGACCGCAATGGACTCACCGCAGCCGCACTCGATATTGTGTGGTCCGCAAAGATGAAGTTCAGAGAGTTGAAGATTAGGAGTTTAATGCCAATGCGGTCCGCGATCCTATTTTGTGCGGACCGCAACAGAAGCCACCGCGGCCATGGTGTATTTTGTGTGGCTAGCGCTGGCCAAGTTCAGAGAGCATAGTTTAGAGTCAAGAAGCCTCATTGCGGTCGCACTCGATTTTGTGCGGTCCACACTACCCCCACAAGAGTATTTTAGCCCAGAAAATTTGGCCTAGTATAAATAGTTTCTTTTCCCATTTTTAGGTTATCAGTTGTATTTTAACGGTCAGCTGCACTTGTGAACAGTGTTCCTTAACCATTTTGAGTAATTTTAGAGTACTTTTATCATTGAATCTTCAAGTATTAGTTTGTAATTAAATATTATGGGATTCTCTTAATCTATTTATCAGTTTTATTCTATTATTATGAGTAGCTAGATCCATTATCTAGGGTTGTGGATCAACCCTAGTGTGGGTAATTGATGGGTTTTGAGTTCTAGGGCTTTAATATCTATGGTTTTTTTTTATATTTGGAATAATTTATGGTTTCAATGTTGAATTAGTGGTTGCAAACACTAATTTGTGCCTATTTGACTTAGGTTCTTCTTAAGAAAGAGAACTTGAGTCTAGAAAAATTAGTCTAACAAGGAATTGGGGCGTATTTAAGAGATTGATAGCCCCAATTAAAGAGTTAAACCTAGAGATAGTAGTACCCGACTTGAACCTAAATTGCTTGCACAAATTATCCTACCCAATTGGTCTTGAGAAAGTCAATTAGGGCAAAATAACTCAAACTACTGAGAGGTATAGAGTGAGAAGTATCGTGCATTGGTTATATCGTAATCCCTAACATGATAATTTTTCCTTAGACTCGAGAACCCGTCAAGTATCCATCTAGGTGAAAGTCACCGCCTTAGTGCCTTCTTTACCATTTAGACAACCTTCAAGTATTTCACTCTTAGCTTCATTTTGCATCTTATTAGCATTAAATTAGAAGTAATAAAAAGAACAATGATGATTATAAGTGTAATTAAGAGAAATTATGCATCTCTAACTTATATAGAAACTCAATTCCCATTTCTAGCTCCCTGTGAAAATCGATCCCAACCTTCTCGGGTAAAAGCTGCTTCGACCACTCTCGCTAATTTTTAGTGGTGCAGGGTTGGCCTCGATCACTGTTTCTGTTGCATCATTTCCTCAGTCATATCATTGTTGGAGCATTCCTTTACCATGGTTATATCTCTCTCCCAAATCTCGTGTAATGATTCGTTAGGCTCCTGCTTGAAAGCTAAGATCTCACCCCTCAATGCTGACATGTGCCCTAGTGAGAAAAACTTTGCAATGAACTTATCCGCCAACTCATTCCAAGTAGTGATGGAATGGTTGAGAAGCCGCTCAAGCCAATCTAATGCCTTCCCTCTAACTGAGAAATGGAATAGTCTCAACCGAAGTGAATTTTCCGACACATTAGTTTGCTTGCTCCCCCAACAGGTATCTGCAGAACCCTTGAGATGTTTGTAAGCATTTTGAGTGGGAGCACCTGTGAAATATCTTTGCTTCTCCAACAATGTCAGTATCATATTAGTAATTTGAAAATTGCGTGCCCAGATCCGAGGTGGGACAATTGCACTAGCATAGCCTTGGTGGGGAAGGACTCGAGGAGCCACTCTTGGAGGTGTCAGAGGAGGGTCTGGGATATTATCA
Organism: Nicotiana glauca; assembly: GCA_026770625.1. Lineage (NCBI taxonomy): Eukaryota > Viridiplantae > Streptophyta > Magnoliopsida > Solanales > Solanaceae > Nicotiana > Nicotiana glauca. The sequence goes on from MU781390.1 coordinate 102,354, forward strand.
TTGGCATTGGCCTGGCGGCCTCTCCGTTGTCCTTAAGGTACAAGAGGCACCTCATCATCTCCGACATCATCTACCTCCTCCCCCGCAATCACATTTCCAAGAGGGTCCTAGTTCTAGCAACAATGACATGAGGAGAATTGAAATAATGTTTGAATAGATGATGAAAAAGAATGCAGATTCTGATGCTCAGTTGCCTTCCCACAATACTTCAATTAGGAATTTGGAGGTTCAATTAGGCCAAATCTCATAGTCCTTGAATACTCGCCCTAAGGTGGCTCTACCAAGTGATACGGTAGGTAACCCGAAGGGTGGGAACAATCATGTTGTGGCGGTAACTATAAGGAGTGGATGAGGCGGTGATGTGAGTGCCTCCAAACAAAAGCAAATTTTGAGTGATGAAGTTGAGTTGCAAGAAGATGAAGTTCCTTTGGTGGTTGAAAATGTGATTTATGAGAACGTGAATGAAGAAGTGAGGATTGATATTCAAGATGTTGAGGTGGAGACTTAGAATGACGTAAACCCGTCTAGGGAACACGTAATAGACATGCCGGAACCGGTTGTGCCTAAATCCAAGGCTCCTTTGGCAAGGCCACCTCCACCTTATCCTCAAAGGCTCGCGAAACAAAAAAATGAGAATCAGTTTAAAAAGTTCATTTACATGATAAAGAGCTTATCCATTAATGTGCCTTTGGTGGAAGCTCTAAAACAAATATAGGGCTATGCTAAATTCATGAAGGACTTGGTGACAAAGAAAATATCCATGGATTGCGAAACTATCAAGATGACCCACCAAGTTAGTGCAATAGTGCACTCAATGGCTCCAAAGCTAGAAGATCTTGGTGCTTTCACCATTCCTTGCACTATTGGGAGTACGGACTTTGCTAAGGCTCTATGCGATTTGGGGGAAAGTATCAACTTGATGCCCTACTCAGTTTTCAAGACTTTGGGTATTGGGCAACCGAGGACGACTTCTATGAGATTGTAAATGGCGGATAGAACTATGAAGAGATCATTGGCTATTATTGATGATGTCCTTGTCCGGGTGGACAAATTTATCTTGCCAGCTGATTTGGTGATATTGGATTGTGAGGTAGATTATGAAGTTCCAATCATATTGTTGAGACCTTTCCTTGCTACTGGGAAGGCCTTAGTTGATGTGGAAGCAGGGGAACTCATCTTCCGGGTGGGTTATGAGCAAGTGGTCTTTCATGTGTGCAAGTCAATGAAGTAGCCCAATAGTTCTAAGGTGTGCTCTTTTGTGGACCTTTTCAAAATAGTGATAGTTGATGATATCAGTGCAATGATCAATGTAGAGGACCCTCTAGAGGCTGTATTGTTGAATCTTGATGTAAATGATGATGAAGGCCGAGTGGAGTGTGCGAATTCTTTACATGGAATGTGCTCTTGTTCTTATGAGCCTAGGAAACTCTCTTTGGATCTTGAAAATAGGAAGACTCCTCCAACAAAGCCTTCAATTGAGGAACCTTCGGTGTTAGAGTTGAAGCCGTTGCCTCCATACCTCGGGTATGAGTTCTTAGGCCCAAGTTCAACTTTGCCATTTATTATTTCCTCTTGTCTTACTAACATGCAGGTTGATGCCACATTGGCGGTGCTCCAAAAACGAAAAAAGGAAATTGGATGGATCTTAGCTGATATTCGAAGGATAAGCCCCGCATTCTGTATGCACAAGATTATTTTGGAAGATGTTGCAAACCCCTCTTTAGAACCTCAAAGGAGGTTGAACGAGGCAATGCAAGAAGTTGTGAAAAAGGAGGTGATCAAGTGGTTGGATGCCGGGGTTATGTACCCCATCTCTGATAGCTCTTGGACTTCGCCGTCAATGTGTGCCGAAGAAGGGTGGCATGAATGTGGTTGCAAATTCACAAAATGAGTTGATTCCTACCAGGACCGTCACCAGGTGGAGGGTATGTATGGACTACCACAAGTTAAATAATGTGACCCACAAGGATCACTTTCCTTTGCCTTTTCTTAATCAGATGTTAGATCGACTTTCTAAGCATCCCTTATACTGTTTCTTGGATGTGTATGCTGGATATAACCAAATCTTGATTGCTCTGGAAGATCATGAAAATACCACATTCACTTGTCCATACGTCACCTTTGCCTTTTCTAGGATGCCGTTTGAGTTGTGTAATGCACCGGCTACATTTTAACGGTGTATGATGGCCATTTTCACTTATATGGTGGAAGATATTTTGGAGGTGTTCATGGACGACTTTAGTGTTGTGGGTGATTCATTTGATGCATGTTAGAAAAATCTTGATAGAGTGTTGGCCCACTATGAAGAAACCAATCTTGTTCTTAATTGGGAGAAATGCCACTTCATGGTGGAAGAAGGCATAGTTCTTGGGCATAAAATTTCAAAGCATGGCATAGATGTGTACAAAGAAAAAATTGATGTGATTTCAAGGCTCCCTTCCTCTACCTCTGTCAAGGGAGTTAGAAGTTTTCTTGGTCATGCAGGGTTCTACCCGCGATTTATCAAAGACTTTTTGAAGGTAGTCAATCCCCTATGAAAGCTATTGGAAAAAGATGCCAAGTTCGTGCTCGATGAGAGATGTATACAAGCCTTTGAACTTCTCAAGAATAAGTTGACCACCACTCCTATTATCACCGCACCCAATTGGAGCTACCTTTTTAAGCTCATATGCGATACGAGAAATGTGGCGGTTGGGGCGGTTTTGCGTTAAAGAGCGAACAAAATGTTTCGTCCAATGTACAATGCGAGCAAGACAATGAATGATGCTCAAGTGAACTACACGGTGATTGAGAAAGTGCTTTTGGCTATTGTGTTCGCGATGGAGAAATTTTGGCCGTATCTCATGGGTACCAAGGTCATAGTCCATACCGATCATGCCGCACTCCGGTACTTGATGATGAAGAATGATTCCAAAGCTAGACTGATGCGATGGGTCTTGTTTACTTCAAAAGTTTGATTTGGAGATTTTGGACTGGAAGGGTAGTGAAAACCAAGTGGCGGACCACTTGTCCCGCTTGGAGGAGGAGGGGAGGCCCCGTGATGGCCTAGAGATCAATGATTAATTTCCCGACAAACAACTCCTTTCGGTGTCGGTGAATGGTATGCCATGGTTTACGGACGTTCTTAATTTCCTTGTGACTAGTATAATCCCGTGTGAGCTCTCTTCTAACCAAAGGAAGAAGCTCAAATGGGATAGTTTGGATTTCTATTGGGATGAGCCGTACTTATTCAAGATTTTCACGGATGGTGTGACTCGAAGGTGTGTCCCAGAGGAGGAACAATTGAGTATTTTAGAGGCTTGTCATTCCGCTCCCTATGGTGGCCATCATGGTGGGGCGGGGATGACTTCAAAAGTTCTTAGTTGTGGGTTTTATTGGCCAACTTTGTATAAAGATGCAAGTGAACTTGTGAAGAGGTGCAACGAATGTCAAAGAATGGGTGGAATTTTGAAGAAAGATGAGATGCCTCTCAACACCATTCTTGAAGATGATATTTTTGATGTATAGAGCATTGATTTTATGGGCCAGTTTGTTAGCTCATGTAGGAACACATACATTTTCGTAGCGGTTGACTATGTTTCAAAGTGGGTGTAAGCCATGGCTTTACCCAACAATGAGGCCCGGAGTGTTGTTGCATTTCTCAAGAAGAGCATTTTTACAAGGTTTGGCACTCCTCGTGCAATCATAAGTGATGGGGGGTCTCATTTTTGTAATAGAGATTTTGACACGTTGCTTGCAAAGTATGGTGTCAATCACAAAGTTTCTACTCCTTTTCATCCTCAGGCGAGTGGCAAAGTTGAAGTCTCAAACAGGGAATCAAGAGTATATTTTCAAAGACGGTCAATGCAAATAGGACCAATTTGTTAAAGAAGTTGGATGATGCTCTATGGTCTTATAGGACTGCTTACAAGACTACGATTGGTATGTCTCCGTACTGGTTGGTGTTTGGGAAATCTTGCCATCTACCGGTTGAGTTAAAGCACAAGGCCATATGGGTCTTGAGGAAGCAGAATCTTGAATGGGATATGGCAGCAAATCTTCGTGTGGAGCAACTTAATGAACTTGATTAATTCCGATTCCATGCCTACTCCAATTTGTCCTTATCAAGGACAAGATGAAGTACCTTCATCATAAATATGCTCGTGGCAAGGAGTTCAAAGTGGGTGATTTGGTTCTCTTGTTCAGTTCTCGGTTACGTCTGTTTCGGGGAAAGCTTAAGTCGAAATGGAGTGGACATTTTGAAGTGCTGTTTGTGACTCCGTTTGGTGCACTTCACTTGAAGAACAAAAATGGGGAGATTTTCAGAGTTAATGGGCACAGGCTCAAGCACTACCTGGGCAAGATTGATGACAACCACGTGGTGGCACTACTATATCTAAAGTGATTTGATGGTAACTTGCATCGTGCCACAACATTAAATAAGGCGCTTCTTGGGAGGCAACCCATGTGTCTTTCTTTTTGTTTTTATTTGATTCTTTTCTTAGTGTAGGGTTTAATTTTGGACTGATTGGTTGTGAGATGTTGTAGGATAGTTTTGATGCAGTGCATGACCATGTTTGGCTAAATGATCACTCTATGAAGTTTGCAATGATAACCACACTTCATTTTGTGCGGCTGCAAAGGCCTTAGTAAGGGGGCACAAATTCAATGCGGACTGTAGAGTTGATTGATACAAAATGAGGAGTCTCCAAAGTTTGCCACCTCATCCGCAATGCATTTTGTGCGGTCCGCGGTGGTCCACTATGACCGCATTCGATTTTGTGCGGTCCGTAGTGGACTTCTCCCCAGTGCCATTGGTTTCTGAGCACTGTGGACTGTGGTGCCATTTTATGCAATCCGCGGTCGGTAGGTGAGATGGGACCCATGTCCTTTTTTTATAAATAGGACCTGAGGCCCTCCATTTGAACCTTTCGACCCTCTGCTCTAAAAAGCTTAGAAATCACTGTTCATCATTCTTTCTTGCGTGAATTTAGCTGCTAAGGCTCATTAATCAAGTTTGCATCGCACATCTGGTAACTTTAATTCTTTTTTGGTTTTTAATTTTGTTATTTTCTTTTTACTTTTATTTTTTCTTAGATTTTCTTCCTTTTTTCCCATTTTTCTTTCAATTTTGTAGCATAGGTTTGTTTAATCATGTGTAAATTAGGCTTAGTTAGTTAAAACAATGATTCAACATTTAGGGGATCAAGAATAGATGAAAACTTGGACTAAAAATGTAAAAAACTTGAACCCTAGGTTGGTATTGCTGCTAGGTACTCACCGCGGACCGCAGTGATAAAAGTTCTGAAAGTTGATAATTGAGAACCGCAGCCATAATAGATTTTGTGTGGTCCGCGGTGCCTCAACGCGGACCACAATAGATTTTGTGCGTTCCGCGATACATAGATCAGAGAGTGTGTAGTCTGAACCCCACCTCAGTGCGGACCGCAATGCATTTTTGTACGGTCCGCAGTAGCTTCTGTGCGGCCGCCCTTCATTTTGTGCGGTCCGCAATCTACAACTTCTGAATGTCTGCAATCTTTCTGCAATGCTTCACTAACTCTGCTGATACTAACAAGCTTAGACTATTTTCTCTTGTAGATAATAGGGAAATCACGAGGCGAAACTAATAAACAAAGAGGCAAAAGAGAGTCTTCCCAGGGTAGGGGACGGGGTATGATAAGATTGACCCCGCCAGCCTAGCAAAACATCAAAAACACTAGCGGACTCATAAAGGCTTCTAATAGAGCTATTGACAAATTCGGGAGTGAATATCTTCCCTAGAGGCATCCGACTCCGATTCAGTGCCAGAGTATTACCCCGACTGGCCGGAGAGGAGTATATTGAGGGATACACCCCCGGTCTCTCCCACTGCCCAAGCATTAGTGCACATATCTTCTGAGTCGTCTGAGGGCTCAGCTGCAGGAAATGACAATGAATATTCCACCTCACCTACAGCTTCACTATTTGGGGATGGGCTGTAGAAGAAGAAGGAGAAGAAGTAGGAGTGGGCGAGCCCCAAGTTGGAGGAGTAGACAGAACCAAGAACTCGGAGGCATGGCAAAATAGATTCGTAAGTGAGGTGGCCTACCACAAACTCAAAGAATGGTGTCCTGAGAGGAATTTGATACCCGAGCGGAAGTTCATTATAGATGACCTCTTTCCTCACAACCCCAATGTGCCAAGGAACTTCATAACGAGAGCTGGTTGGGAATATTTCATAGGCCATATAGGGGATGCAAATGAGCACTTGGTGAAGGAGCTTTACACGAGTGTTGCCCACATAAAAAAGGGTACCATAGTGACCAAAGTGCGGAACTTGAAGGTGAAATTTGATGGCAAAACAATAAATGATTATTTGGGCTTCCTGGAGGAGGATGAGTCACTGTACTTAGAAAAGATGGCATCAGGTGAGGCTGCTCTTCCTTGGTTGGCAGAGTACTTGGCAATCCCAGGTACCACCCAAGATTGGTGGACTGTGAAGATTCTGAGGAGGACATTGAACTTTGAGGCAAAAGGGTGGGAAATATTTATTTGTAGCAGGCTAGACCCCACCACTCATGACAACTCCTTTCTGATTTCCCAGGATATATTGGTTGCATCAATTATGGCGGGGTACCCGAGCAACGTCGGGAATGTGATGTCGAGGGTGATTACAAGGGTGGTGAATGAAAATGATAGATCCTACCCCTTCCCCAATTTCCTGACCATGCACTTTAAAGATCAAGATGTGGAGAAGAGAGCATTTGATATGAAATTGAAAGTAAAGGCACCGTTCTCCAGGTACAGCACCAAAGGTCCTAACAACCCCATGGACCTTAAGGGCAAAGCCACTGCTTCAACTAGCTAGTCTGAAGAGCCAGTAATAGTAGTGGATCCTACTTAGCCTCCCTCAGCCACAACAGACATGGCCCCAGGACCTTCCACTATTGCAACCCCAGATATCCCCTCCTCTACAGCATATCCCTTGACTGCCTATCGCTTGAGCCAGACACTTGCCAGTATCAACAACTGGATGCAGACAGCCACTTCCAAACTGTCTGTACTTTCTACTACGGTGGTAGCCCATTCTGCACCTCCTCCGCCACAGGTCCCACAATCCATGGAGGACACTCTCAAGGAGCTTTTAGACAACCAGAAGAAGCTCCTAGAGAACCAAAAATTGATCTTAGACTCTATTGATTCGCATGGTTGCATTAAAGAAGCTTGCTAGGGAGGCGAAGAAAATGAGAAAGACTCATGCTTCCAAGGATTCAGTGAAGGAGCTAAGGGTGGAGGTAGATAGGTTGAAGGCGGATCACTTGCCTCTAGATTTTTTGTTGCATGACCCGTCTCCAACAGCTCAGCCCCAGCCAGAGCAGGAGACAACGAGGCCACCCAAGAGGAGGAGGGTGATTCCTCGTACTAACAATGCTGTCATAGAGTTGGAGGACATGTAGGGAGGTTCCTCTAGCTAGCCCCAGATTCTAGTACAGGCCTAGGACTTAGTCCAGGCCCAGGTCCTAGTGGAGATATAGAGTACAGGGAGTGAATCACAGGTTCCTGAGCAGATCGAGGACCCAAGGATCCAGACTTAGGATCCTATGCAGACGGAGGGCCAATAGGGAGTTTCTTTTTCCTCTCTTCCTTATTTTGTGCTTATTTTATGCTTATTTTGTGCTTATTTTGTTTAGTTGGCATTAAGGACAATGCCAACTTTCATTTGAGGGGGTAGCCCTATTTGGATGACTATATATATTACATTAGTTTTCCTTTATGCTTTCTTTTTACCTTTGGTTTATACATAATTTTATCATTTTATTGCACTTTTCATACTTTTTACTTTTGGTCTATATATAAAGTTACATTCTACTGTATATATTCATTCCCCCTATTGTATATTCGACTAAATCCCCTCTTGTATATATTCATTTTACTTTCCGCATTTTTTCTTTTATAGCTTCTTATTTTAAATTCATAGCTTCTTGTTTTGAGTTTTTGTGTGCAATAAGCCTTTAGTTTTCTTAATGCCACGGTTCTTTCCAAAGGTGGAATTCGTGTGAACCGGGTGGCTCTTCCCGATGATGGATGGCATGACAACCTTCTTAAGGGTTTGAGTCTGTTTTCTTTTTGCTTTTTAGTAGCTAGTTGGTAAGGGTGCCTCAAGCAAACCTTCACTTGGGCCTAACACATTTGCCTTTTATCCTATGGTCAAAAATAAATTGTTGTGTATAGGATGGTGAAAGTGGTGACCTCGAGACTCTTGTGTTGATCGATAATCATCAAGTGGGTTTTAGGAACCATTGTGTGTTGCTCAAATCTCAACTAAGGTTGTTGTGGGCCCCCGACTCTGTCGCTTTAGCAATCCCAAAGCTTGTGTGGTAAGAATTTGAATTGCAAGTCCAAGTCCCGAGCCGTTAGTCTAGAACTTGCCCTGAATGTTTGTCTAGGCGAAATCCTAAGTGTAGTTTGACTTGAAATGTGATTATAGGCTCTCCTTGATCCGAATGATATCTTGAACACTTTCATATCCTACCAATAATAATATCCCTAGTCAACCCTTTTGAGCTTTAGACCTTGTTCTTTCAAAAACCACGATACAAGCCTTTGCCCGTTTTAAAAATTCCCTCTCTTGGCACCCGATCTTTCCTTAGCACAAGGCAAAAGCATAAGTTTGGGGAGATAGATGAGGAATGCAACAAAGTGGTAAAAGGTACAAAATGAAGAAAAGGAAAGGCAATGAAAAAGAAAGAAAATCAAAAAGACAAAAAGAATGTTCAATTTAAAAAAAAAAAAATAGAATGAAGGGATTCAATAAAAGTAAAAAGATGAAAGGTGCGGAAAGTTGAGAAAGGAGAAAAAGTTTGAAATGAACAAGAAATAGTGACAGTGTTTCTCTCTAACCCCTTAGAAAGAAGCAAATGACTTAAAAAGTCAAGTGAATGTGTGCCAAAATGAAGCAAATGAAGTGCTAAAGGGAAGATGGAACTTACTTATACCAAAAATTTCCTACCCTAACCAAAAGCCTTCACTATATCTCCATAAAATCCCTATATGATCATGAATTGAATGAAGCTTACATTAGTGGTGACTCACATAAGGGGCAAGCTTATGATACTTAGAGCCGGACTTGTGACTTTTTTTTGAGATAGATGAGTGTATTTCCATTATTCTCATTTTGAGTTCTACAATCCTAAAGGTGAGGTTTGCTTAGGGAGAGTTGAGGATGTGTGAGTTTGGGTTCCACAATGAACAAAGTAATAGAACGAGTTTATTTGATGTGTTGAGTCAACTCTTGATGCTCTTGTGTCGCACTAAATCCATGGTGCTTAAAAGAGTGAATGTTGTTAATGATTCATTTGAATTGAAGGCAATTGTTAGTCCAGTTGATGCTAGATGAGGTCACTTTAGGTCGGCTAAATTTTCTTGGATTTACTCTTAAGGGGTGGGTCTTATTTTGTTTGCTTGAGGACAAACAAAAGCTTAAGTTTGAGGGAGTTAATAACTAGGGATCATGATGCATTTTACTCTCCTTCTTACTTGAGTTTTGATTAAAAATGTGTTCAAAATAGTCCAAAGGGATAACATGTTGTATTTGTTTGCAGGGTTTGGTCAAGAAGGTGACAATTTGTCAACATCAGCTCAAAAAGGAGTGAAACATACACAAGTACCAAGAACAAGTCCAAGCATAATGAAACAGGTCCACTGCGACCGCACTTCATTTAGTGCGTTCCGCATTGATGAGGTTCAGAGAGGTGCATTTTCAGAAAGTCAAGCATTGCAGCCGCACAACATTTCATGCGGACCGCAATCGACTTACCGCGGCCAAACTCGATATTGTGCGGTCCGCAAAGATGAAGTTCAGAGAGTTGAAGATTAGGTGCTTAGTGCCAATGTGGTTCGTGATCCTATTTTGTGCGGACCGCAACAAAAGCCATTGCAGCCACAATGCATTTTGTGCAGCCCGCGGTGGCCAAGTTTAGAGAGAATAGTTTGTAGTCAAGAAGCCTCATTGCATCCGCACTCGATTTTGTGCGGTCTGTACTACCCCCGCAAGGGTATTTTTGTCCAAAAGATTTAGCCTAGTATAAATAGTTTCCTTTCCCATTTTTAGGTCATCAGTTATATTTTAACGCTCAGCTGCGCTCGTGAACAGTGTTCCTAACCATTTTGAGTAATTTTAGAGTACTTTTATCATTGAATCTTCAAGTATTAGTTTGTAATTAAATATTATGGGATTCTCTTCATCTATTTATCAGTTTTATTCTATTATCATAAGTAGCTAGACCCATTAGCTAGGGTTGTGTCTCAACCCTAGTGTGGGTAATTGACGGATTTCAAGTTTTAAGGCTTTAATATCTATGGGTGTTTGATAATTGGACTAATTTAAGGTTTCAATGTTGAATTAGTGGTTGCAAACACTAATTTGTGCCTATTTGTCTTAGGTTCTTCTTGAGAAAGAGAACTTGAGTCTAGGAAAATTAGTCTAACAAGGAATTGGGGCATATTCAAGAGATTGATAGCCCCAATTAAAGGGTTAAACCTAGTGATAGTAATACCCGACTTGAACATAAATTGCTTGCACAAATTATCCTACCCAATTGATCTTGAGAAAGTCAATTAGGGAAATATTGATCAAACTACCGAGAGGTATATAGTGAGAAGTATCGTGCATTGGTTATATTGTAACCCCCAACATGATAATTTTTCCTTAGACTTGAGAACCCGTCAAGTATCCACCTAGGTGAAAGTCACCGCCCTAGTGCCTTTTTTACCATTTAGAGAACCTTCAAGTATTTCACTCTTAGCTTCATTTTGCATCTTATTACCATTAAATTAGAAGTAATCGAAAGACCAATGCTGATTAAAAGAGTAATTAAGAGCAATTACGCATCTCTAACTTAGATAGAAACTCAATTCCCATTTCTAGTTCCCTGTGGAAATCGATCCCGACCTTCTTAGGTAAAAGCTGCTTCGACCACTCTCGCCACTTTGTAGTGGTATAGGGTTGTCCTCGATCAACAGTGCAGAAGCTCTTATCCCAGTGGAGATTGGGGAATCGGTCCTGATGTATTCCCGAGCAAACAAGGAGGAAAATAATGAAGCATTGCTGGTTAATTGGATTTGCTTGAAGAGCATCGGAATATGGCGTATGTGAGGTTGGTGGCACAAAAGAAAAGTACTTGGGAGGTTACAACCAAAAAGTTGGGACCTACATGGGAATGACCTTACTAGATTTTAGCTATAACTAGTAAAGGTTCATATCAGCTGAAAAATCAAGATGTAGTTGAATTTCCAAGCTATTGGAACATGACTCACCTTAAAAGGTATTACTGCTAAAGATCCTTGCCGATACTGAAAGTATATGTTACCTGTTTTTCTATTTGTCTAATTTTGTCTCAATTGGGTTTTTTTGGTAAGGTTTTTAATGAGGTAGCAATGAAAAGCATACTACAAAGAAAAGGTCATCGGCGATGGCAAGATCTCCAATGTTCGAATTTTCGTACTTAGCATCCGAACACTGGGGAAAACATTACATACTAAGGCACTAAAAGTGTTATGGATACTAGGTACTACTGGAACCGGGATCTATGTCTTATCAGGACTGGGTACTACATGATCAACGCTGTAAAAATAAGTTGTACAAGTTGGCCACATGTATTGGAGACTTTATTTACCTAAGCAAATGAATGTTTATGTAAATGTACTTTAAAGATAGAAGGAATAAATCAACGTCATTTTGTTTTTATCTTATTTATTGTCCGAATGATAAGTTAATTATTTTTTTTGTTTGAAAGTTATTTAAAACTTTAAATGTTTGTGACAGAATGAACAAGAGACGTTCTCTTCAAGATAACTATATAATGAAACTCTCATAGTTAAATGGTGGATTCCCGAAGTGTGATTTCCTGGGATAAAAAGTTATTGGATATAAAAAGAATTCCCGAGCTCTATCAGTTGAATAAAAGAGAATATTTCTTACACAATATTTAACCAAAAAATATCTTTCACTAATTAAATGTCAAACTAAATAAAGAATTTTTTAATAGTTAAAAAGGAGAAAAATAAATATGCATCAGCTATTTTTGCTACTAGAGCTTGAAGGGAGAGAAGAGTCTTCGTGTTCCTTTTCAAGAGAAGGATGTTCCGCTTCCGGTTCGAGGATTTCATCCTTATTTTCTTCCTCTTTAGTTCTCGAATACTCAGAGTTAGTATTCAAAGAGTCATAATCAGCAGTCCGAGCAGGGAGGTTCTCGGTAGCAGTTGTCTTCAATTCACGAGCTTTGGCAATGCAATCATCGATGTTTGTAATGCCTTCTTTGGCCTCCTCCAAAGTCTCCCTCTTCACGTGATAAATGGCGTAGGTTTTCTCGAAGAGGATAGAATATTTCTGGTCTTCGAGTTTAGCTCAGAGTTTCTCAATTTTTGTTTGGAGCTTACCATTTTAAGCAATCAAAACATTGATCCTAGAATCAAGTTCAACATTGGTTGTTGTATGAAGTGGTTTAGCTCCATGACCCTTTTGAGCATTTCATCAATTTTGGCTCTTTTCTTCTTGGAGGCATTAGCTTCTTCAGTTTTCAAGCGTAAGTTTGCTTCTCAAGTTGTTGACCTTCTCCATATAAGCAGACTCACGCTCTGTCGTTGCAGTTACCACATCATGCACATCAACCCACTTTATAATGACCCGACCGATTGTTTTGAGCTCTAGCGCATTATTCAATGGTTTGAGTCCCTGAGTAGTTTTACTTCAGGTATTATGACTTGCATGCATGGTTGGAATTGAATTTTGGGAAGTTCACAATTGATTCGAAAAGCAATTTTTTATTTCGGAAGCTTTAAGTTGGAAGAATTGACTAAAGTGTGATTTTTGAGTAAACAACCTTGGAATTAGGATTTGAAGGTTCCAACAGGTTCATATGATGGTTTTGGACTTGGGCGTATGTCTGGATCGAGGTTTGGATGTCTCGGGAGCGTTTCAGCGCCTATTGTGGAAGTTGACATTTTGGAAGAATTTCATAAATTTAGGTTGAGGTGTATTTCAATGTTATCAATGTCTGTTGGGGATTCCAAGTCAGGGAATAGACCCGTATGGTGATTCTGCTATTGGGAGCGCGTCCAGAAGTAGATTTGGAGGTTCGTAGGTCATTTCAGGGTCATTTGGCAAAAGTTATAAATTTGAACGTTTTTGAGAAGTTTGACCGGGAGTGGAATTTTGATATCGGGGTCAGATTTCGATTCTGGAAGTTGGAGTAGGTCCACAATGTAGAATGTGACTTATGCGCAAAATTTGATTATCAGTCAGACGTGATTTGATAGGTTTCAGCATCAAATGTGGAAAATTGGAATTTCTTAGTTTCATTAGACTCGAATTGGGGTGTGATTCGTGTTTTAGCATTATTTGATGTGATTGAGGCCTCCACTAAGTCCGCGACACGTTTTGAGACTTGTTGGTATGTTCGGACGGGGCCCCGAGGGGCTCGGGTGAGTTTCGGACCATTTCTAGGCCATTTTTAGCTACTGGTTTTTGGCTACAGCAGTCTGCTACGCGATTGGGGGGGGGGGGGGAATTGGTCATGATCGCGATGAGTAAATTGTGAGAAATTGGCTAGTGATTTGCAATAGCGGAAGGCCTTTTGCGAACGCTTAGAGGAAAGTTTATGTTGCACTGACCTGACTTTGGAAGCTTGTATCTTGCAATCTATAAGAAATTTGGAGATGATCCCAAAATGAAAGTTTTAACCCTTTGTGTCTAGTGTTCAAAAAATTAAACCATTTAGAATTTGGATTTGTGTACAAAAACTTAAGAGTGGTACACTATAACCTATTTAGGAAGAGTTTGAAAATCGTGAAGAAGAAATTTGTGTTGCATAGGGCTGACTTTGGAAGATTATATCTTGTAATCTATAAGAAACTGGAGATGAGAAAAGAATGAAAGTTTTTGTCATTAGAGTCTAGTTTTCAAAAAGTTAAACAATTTGCAATTTGGAGTTTTGTACAAAAGGTTATGGCCATTATACTCGAGACTGTCTGGAAGAGCTGGGCATTTGTTCTTCGCGATTGCGTAGGACAAATTTTGGGCTCAGAAATATTGTGCTTCTCGATTACGAAGCATTTTTGGCGATCGAAAAGAGTAAATACCTGGGCAAAAGCTATATTTCGAGGTTTCGGACATTTTTATCATATTTGGACCTATGGAACTTGGATTGATGCTATTTTTAGGCGATTTTCACCATATGGATTGGGGTAAGTGTTCTATATCCAAAAGTAATTATACTTCCTGATTCTATGGTTATATTCATCATTTATTTCGGATTTAAATGGAAGAAATAAATATTTTTGCAAAACTTTTCAAGAACAAAAATTCAAGATTTGGAGGTGAAGTTGTTATCGGAATTTGATAAAATTACTATGATTGAACTTGTATCGGATTGGGTTGTCGATTATGTGAGTTTCTTCAGGTTCTGAGATGTGGGCCCCACTGCCAACTTTTCCAACGGAGTTGAGATTTTTTATAAATTGTTAAATTTCAAGCATGGGAGTATATTTTTAATTAATTTGCATGTTGTTTTACTAGTTTCGGATTGAACGACATCAAGTTGGGGCTTTAGAGCGAAATTGTGACCGGAAAGTGGGCTTCAAGATGAGGTCAGTCTCGTTTATAACCTTGTATGAGGGAATTATCCCCATAGGTAAAATATTTAACTATGTGCTTCTAATTGTGGGGTCTACATACGCACGAGGTGACGAGGGTCCGTGTGTAGCTACTATTATGCTAAAGTCCGGGTAGTCTAGAACTCGAAAGCATGTTATACTTAAAATATTTGTAACCTTGACAATTTAAGTTGCTTAAATCATATCGTATTGGTAAATGAATTTATAAAGAAGTTAAACATCATTTCTTGACCGTTAAAGATAAGTTTCAATTTCTTTGGGTAATTGTTTTCCTGATGAATTCTTGATTGACTGTTTTATGTGTTTATTTATATTTCACCGCGTCGCATGTATCATTCAACCTTATGGCAGTGCACAGTTTAAATATTTGTTGGATCGGGACGTACGAACTCGGCATGATTTGCGCATGCTCATATTGCTTGCCTTGAAATTTATAAATTGATATTACCTACCTAGCCTGAAATAAATTGATAATTGAGGAAATATGAGATTGTAAATCTCCAGTTATCAGAAGGATTGTTTACTTGCTTCAAGAATCACTTGAGTTTGCTGCCCTTTTAATAAATCCACAACTGATTATATTATTGGACCACTAGTACATGTCAATGTCGACCTCTCATCACTACTTCTTCGATGTTAGACTTGAGGCTTACTGGGTATGCTCTATTTTCGTACTCACACTACACTTGTTGTGCATTTTTGTTGCAAAAGCACATGTATGTCTAGTGGCCTCGTTGGATGCATCGGCATGGTTGATACGAAGACTTAGGTGAGCTGCATCTCTCGAGAGTACCCCACAGCTAGCAGAGTCTCTTTCAGAGTATTGTACTTTCTTTTCTACCCAATTTGTATTTCAGACAGTTATTTATTTCCTAGAAATTGCTCATGCACTTGTGACACCAGGTTCTGGGATGACTATGGAATTATTCATTCTCAAATTTGTCAAAGACTTCATTATTTTCTCGGTTAAGTTCATTATTTATTTTTTAAAAGAAATTATTTTAAAAATACTAAAATGAGGAATTAATCAACTTATTGGTGTTGGCTTGCATGACTGTGGTGTCCAGCGCCATCATGACCTTTAATGAATTTTGGGTCGTGACAATATGGTATCGGAGTACTAGGTTCACTTAGGCCTCAGGAGTTAAGATCAAGTCTAGTAGAGTCTTGCGGATCGATACGGAGACGTCTGTACTTATCTTCGAGAGGCTACAGGGCTATTAGGAGCACTTCCCTTCTTGATTCCTTATCGTGCGATTCGATCCTTTTGAGGCTTGTACCTTTGTTTCTTTCCTATTCAATTTGATACGACATGAAGCACTTGTTATGGATTGGGAATCGAGGAATCGTCATAGTACTACAGATATGGTGCAGGATGTTTCTACCTGCGTATTTAATTGGGCTATTACCGTCGTCATTTAGGAAGGTCATTTTGTCGTTTCAATCAGTATCAATATTATCTAAGGTTTTGAGATTTGGCATCAATTGTTATGACGATTCATGCATTGCTATTGCACAGTGCTTATGTAATGGTAGGATGTTTGCCTATGCGTTGAAGGAGTGAATAACTTGGAAGAAGGTTTACTCAGTGTATGATTCAGTATTTTAATTCCAACGAATGAAGGGCAGTTGGTCTACGAATGATAAGATTTGGGTTGATGGGGTAACGAGACTTGGTGTTTCCGAGTGTGGTAGTATTTTGATTAGTAGTGTGGTGTCGTTGCCCTTGATTGGATGTGTTGATTTCGCCGGTGTTATGGTCTTCATCAATTTACCTTTGGGGCAGGGTAGTATGGGATGGTGCTGAAGAAGTGGTTGTCAGAGATAGATTTGACTTAAGGTAACAGTTGGGTAGCGAAGGATGGGGAAGGACATCTAGGAACTGTCATGCGGTGGTTAAACTTCTAGAAGGCCAAGTGTGAGAAACATGAGTCGAGTAGTTAAAGGAGTGAGTTTTACCATAGTGGGAGCGTGGCAGAGTAGCATATGGGTTCTGTGGTAGGATGACTGCACGTCTTGAGAAAAGATTAGAGTGATTTGGGATTTATGGAGGACAATGACTAGGTCTACATAATTAATTTTGAATATTGGCTAATATATGGGGGAGATTGGACATGACAGGAATGAGTTGCTTGATAGGAAAAAGAATACTATATCCATTTGGATGGAGTGTACTATCGCACCTTTTAATTGATATCCATGATGAGTGGACGAACTTGTACAGCTGGTGAAAGAGCACGGGCATGTGATGTGTTACTAATTTTGTAGTAATTGTACCCAGTGAAGCGACGTTGCAAGATGTCGGCAAGTAATTTCCACAAGTGGGTTATCTCCTATGAGCAGGTCAGCAGTTGCGTGGTTGACGAAAATCTTACGAAGAATTCTACAAGTCGTCCGGTAAGAGGCCAAATATGAAAATGTGGCTAGTGATTCGGAGTATTTGTGAAAATGTTAACAGAAGGAATTTCGAGGAATTTGGGGGGTTAAGTTTTCTAGATCATGTCAACGATGGAAGAAGAATCTTGGTGGGTGCCGGGTTATACATCAAGCTAAGTGGGAGAGCCTCACTGCCTAAGAGTGGATTGTATGGTTATCTACTTATGAGGTACCTGGTTATCGGAATATTGATGGGTTATTGACACTAAGGAAAGAGAACATCGGTGGTAATTTGAGCAAATTATTTGAGGAATGTGTTCTATAACTGGAATTATCGATTCATGTTCAGGCTTTGGGAAGACTCAGGAATTTTGTTTCGTGTAGATGTGAGTTACAAGGAAGGTGATTCGGCCTGGTGCTTCTTTGAGAAGGTGGTCATGGGCTGGCAGAGCCATGTAGTTGATTCTATTCGGGACCAAGTCAGAGTGGGTGACTCTCAACAACGGTCCAAGGGGATTTAAAAGTTAAAATGCGATGCCTAAGGATTTCGAGTCCATAGTATGGTTGAGTATCGAGCTTTTTCGACGGATTATGATAAAGGAGCTTGGGGTGTTCTGCATTATCCCCAATCTGTTGTGTAGTATAAGAGGAATGTGAGGAAATAACTTTGGATTATAGAAGAATTTTCAAAATGGGTGTACCAGTTGAAGACGCGATTATGCGCACAAGGAGAGTATGAAATCGTTCGTGGGTTTTGAGACAATGTGGTCTTGTGAAATAGGGTCACTCAGGACTGGTGCGGATTGAGTTTGCTATGTTTTGAATGGAGCTATTATAATTCCTAAGGCAAGTCCCGGGTAAATGAGAAGAAGTCGGATCGGTTAGCAATGGTTGAATCAGCATAATGTTGGCAATGATCAGCTCCTTCAGCATGTTGAGTTACTCATGTGATTTGTGACGGTACGTGCGAGGTTTGGCGGTAGCCGTAATTGATTTTGTTCGGAGGTTTTCAAGTATTATGGCCTGTTATGTGTAGATGAATCCCGAAAGAGTTATGGTGGTTTAGACCACTACTTGAGATTGGTATTTTCCGCGGATAAGAATTCAGGCACGTGTTGCAATGGTTCTCTCAAAATGAGTCAAATAAAAAGGTTTTTATATGATGAAGTGTTTACTCTATTAGTAGTTCATGAGTTAAGATGAACTTATGCATTGGCATGATTAAGTGCATTGAACGACATGGGATTCGGAAGTTGAGAATCAAGGTTGCATTTTTGTGTCGACAAGAATGACAAGAGCTCGGATGAGCGGTAAAGGACTCATATGGTTAGAGTGTTACGACCCAATTTCCCGTCCGTTGGGTTTCGTGATGGCACCTAGTCTTAAGGACTAGGTAAGCCTAATATTTACGGAATAACAACAATAAATTATAACATCTAATGAATCCTTTATACTATGAACATATTCCCAAAACTTGGTAGTACAAGTCATAAGCTCTATAGAGTTAGCTACGACTTGTAAATATAACTATTTGGAAAAGAGTGAAAACAGTTGAATACAAGTAAGAAGGTGACTCCGAAGCCTGCGAACACAGCAACAGGCTTGCCTTGAGTCTCCTCAGCAATGATCCGCAAAGCTACTAACAACCAATACATGGGTCTGCACAAAAAATGTGCAGAAGAGTAACATGAGCACACCACAGCGGTGCCCAATAAGTATCAAGACTAACCTCGGTGGAGTAGTGACGAGGAACGGTCAAGACTCCTACTAGTCTAATAAGCTGTACAAATATAAGCATACAAATAACAGAACATGTATATATAAAAACTACACGATATGGATAACAATACAACAATCGCAATAAGGAAAGAAAACAACAAGTAACAGCAGAAACACCGTAATAATGGCATAGAAGAGCAAGCAAAAACACAAACCCAAATCCTAAACCAAAAATGCACTAAAGGTAAGCAATAACTTGGAACCTATGACAGTGTTAACATCAGGTCTTAGCCAACAAACTCCACGAAGTATCGAACCTCGGACAAACTTACAGCTCACGGGTCCTAGTACCTGCAACCTAACACTTGGCATCTTGTGCCCCCATAACACATCATGGTCATGCTGACAACTCACTTGCTAACTAGAGCCACTCTCACATATATGACAAGTAAACATAGGTGTACGTCTATACTCAACAATATCAGAGAACTTCATATCCAATAGGAGTGTCCAACTAAGTATATACTTGTGCAAGTGCTCTAACATAGTTCTTACCAACTTATAAGTGTAAGGAAAAGAACAGACAATACGTAAAATATTTCGTCACAACTTACACGAGATAAAGCTCATATAGGTAAGCGTACCACAACATAATATCAAACAACAAGAATGCCCCCAGGCCATCACAAATCATTACAATCACTCCCTGATATAGCCCACCTTTTCTTGCCACTTGTGCAATAATAATATACAGAGTGCCCGCCTTCTTCCGACACATGTGCAATAATAATGTTCCCACCTTGTCAACTGCACGGTAGAAACCTCGTGCACCAACACAACCAACACAATAACAACAATGATAGTAATACAAAATACCGTGTGTGAATCCACTCCAAAACTTTAAATCACAAGAAAACGGTAGAACCAATTCATAAGGAATAACCATAGTAAGGAAATGAAAGGCATAAAGGGAACAAATCAACAAAAGGGAAAACAAACATTTAGTAACGATCCCACAATATACAAGTGTGACGACCCGGCCCGTCATCACGAGAGTTACCGCCCCGTTTCTCCCTTATTGTGTTGCTTTATGTTTCTATATTAGTATTAGAGTCTATCGGGTGTGTTTGGATTGATTCTGGTTGAAAATAAGGCATATAACCTCTTAGAAGGGAGTTTGTTTCAGAAAAGTCAACCTGAAGTCGACTATGTGGTTAGAGGGATCGGATGTGAATTTTGGTGGTTCGATTAGTTTCGGGAGGTGATTTGTGACTTAGGGGAGCGATCGGAATTGAATTTGGAAGTCCAGTGTAGAAATAGGCTTGAATTGGCGAAGTTGGAATTTTGGCGGAATCCGGTTGATAGGTGAGATTTTGATCCG
>MU781390.1:133802-149777 GCA_026770625.1 Nicotiana glauca
GTACTTCAGACTATGTTGTTTTACAGTATATTTATGCTATTCTGGTAGAGGCTCTAGACTCATGACCCCCAGGTCTTTGGGAGGTTGTTCAGTATTGTTGATTTTCGGATTTATTTCTATCTATCAATTATACTTTTAGTTTCAATGCTGTTAATGATTTTCAAACAAATGATTTTGAGCTTTATGCTCGGGTTGAGAGTGAAATTGGTCGGGCTTGCCTAGCAGTTGTGTTGGGCGCCATCACGACCGGGTTTGGGGTCATGACAACAAGTCAATAACAAGGAAATCAACACGAGTCCAGTAGTCCCAATTAAAGGCAAGTCAACAAAGATGTAGGTTATCTAAACTCCTTTTAAGGTTATAAAGTTACGAGAATATTCAACAACTCAAATAAGGAAAGGTGATCTTAGATTCACTTAAGACTAGACAATTATAGGAGGGATGAATAGCACATGAAGTTATGAAAAGGTAGCATGACAATAAGAGAGATGAAATTCTTCAGTTAAATCCAATAGGATGACAATTAGGCAGTAAGAGTGAATCATGAAGAAATTCATTCCAATTAGGCATGTATAGACGAAACTAATAAGCAGGAACTCAGTCATATCAAGAATAACTCCATATGCAGTGAATACAAGAACCTAAGAACCCTAAAAAGGCCAATTCCCCACAAATAAGTCCGAGTACGCACTCGTCACCTCGCATACACGAACTACAATCAACACAGAAAAATCAAATCCTAAGGGAAGTCCCCCACACAAGGTTAGCCAAGATACTTACCTCAATGATGACAAAACGATAATCTAAAAAGCGCTTCTCAGGTGAAAAGACTTTTGGACAGTTGAAATCTGACCAAATTAACTTCAAAGCACAACAAAAACACATAAGAAACTATCCCGGATCACAAAATCTCAATTTTTAACAAAATCCAAAAACTGGTCCCAAAGTCGACCCCCAGGCTCGCACCATGAAACCCAACAAAGTTTACAAAATCCGAATACCCATTCCAATATGAGTTCAGCCATGCAAAATTTATCAAATTCTGATACCATTTCATCCCTCAAATCATGATTTTTCATTTTAGGAATTTTCTTAAAAAAAAACCAACATTTCTCTCAACCCAAAACACAAATTAAATGATAAAAATGAAGATAGATTCATGGAATATGTTAGATTCTAGGTGAAGAACAGTTACCTAATCAATTTTCTTGAAAAACCCCAAAATATGCTCCCAAATCACAAGTTTAAAACTCATAATATGAAGAAAATAGCCAACCCTCGATATAAAGAATTCTGCCAGGACTTCTGCATCTGCGGTCAAGAAACCGCATATGTGGGATCGCATTTGCGAGAAATAGATCGCATATGAGAATTTGGGCTAATTGGCCTGGGACCGCACTTGTGGATATACAACTGCACCAGCGGCGCCGCGGAAGCGAAAGGGAAACCGCAGGAGCGTAAATTCTTCGCTGGTGCAATCGCTGGACCACAGAAGCGGCCATCACACCTGCATGCCAGCTTTCGCAGAAGTGTACAAGCTCCCAGGCCTTCACGACCGCAGAAGCATCCGGGCTCACGCAGAAACAAAGCAGCACCTGCGCTCCAAGGTCGCAGGTGCGAAAACACCATAACTAGACCTGTTCCAAAACCAAGCAAAACATCTAAAACTTGTTTGAAACATATCTGAGGCCCCGGGACCCTACCTAAACATATAAACAAGTTCTATAACCTAAAATAGACTCGCCTGAGATCTCAAATCATATCATATCGCACCAAGAATCGAACTATGAACTTCCAAATCTTCCAACTTTGAAAACTCGTGCCGAAACCAATCAAATCAACTCGGAATGATGCCAAATTTTGCAGACAAGACCAAAGTGACATAACGGAGCTAATTCAACTCTCAGAATTGCATTTCGACCCTGATACCACAAAAGAAAATTGTGGGTCCAACTTTTCCATTTTCTAAACTTCAACTTTTCCAACTTTTACCGAAACGCCTCAATTTACCTTACTGACCTTCAAATCCGAATTCGGACGCACGCCGAAGACCCAAATCACAGTACGAAGCTGTTGAAATCACCCAAAACCCATTCCTAATCCATTTACCTAAAAGTCTAATTTTGGTCAAATTCTCACCGCTTATGCTCCCAAAACCAGATTCCTTCTCCCATTTCGAATCTGAATCATTCGTTAACTGAATTCAACCATGTAGCAAGTCGATACCCTATATTTTAAAGCTGTTCTAGACCTTACGCCGCTAGATGAAGCTTAAATTCTGAAAACAACCGGCCGAGTTGTTATGTCCTCCCCCTCTTAAAGCTAATGTTTGTCCTCGAACGTGCCAAAATTCACCTCGAAGTCCTCAAGTTGCTGAATTTACACTTCCAACATACACTTGCGGGTGATCCCACATCACCCAAATCCACATAAACCCAACAACGTCATCTCAACTGAAATCTAGCCTTTCCAGCAATACCAATAAGCCTTAGTGCAAGAATTCTCACCTTCCATCCATTTCCAAAAGACCCGATTCTAAATCTATACACGGTATCAGTCTCAACCAACTGTATCAATTCATACCAACGCCCATATAGTACAACCTTACAACATGACACATCACACATAGGCCCACAGTAACATTTGTGATCACAATATTCGCCCGAAATCAAATTCAGCACCGACAATAAGCCTCATATTCAATAAGAACCCGTTTCAAACCTCCACAACACTAGCGATGATACATTAACCATGAATACCACATAACTAAACACCTGAATTACCAAATCACAGCTAATACCAACAGGCACACCCCACAAGCTAAAACTCAAAAAGCAAATAATGAAAATGACTGAATATGGAAAGGGAAACACATAAGGGAACTATCAAACAAGCCCGACAAGCATAAATTTTTCTCTCAATACTTATCTACAAAACAATATAATAAGAAAGAATTAAAGCATATAAAAGAATAACAAGGATCTCATACCAGTATAGCCTCCACCGCGGTACACAACCCGGTTCAACACCTCAAGTCACATGAAATCATGAGGGTTCCGCCCTCAACTTTAAATCACAAGTAGGATATACATCAAATCAACTGGAACCTCTCACTAAATCAATTCTATCAACAAAATGACAACACGTACTGGCTCCCACACGGGTGGAGCATACAAAATCACAACTTGTAATAAAAAAATACTCAGAGATCACATCAATCCTACCGTAGTAGGCAACAAAAGTTTTTTACTAGTCTCATAACTCTAAATAGTGAATAGTAATAGACGATAGACACGGGCTATCACTCATAGACCGCTCAACAGAGTAACACATAATATAGTACTAATCATGAAAAACACTCATAAGCACAACAACAAATAAGGAAACTCACCCCGATAAGAAGAACTGTAGTGAACTACAGATGGTGCTCCTCTAGAACAAACCAAAATAATACCTTGATGACTTCATCTGGAATAGTGGCCTTGAGCCTACTATATTAAACACATCAACGAGTCTAGCCTCCCCCTCTTGGGTGCCCCCTACTTGCCTGAATACTTTGCTATGACACATCGGCCCATAGTCTGGGACAATCTCCCATCATATGGCTAGTATCTCAACACTCGAAGCAACCTCGCTGCTGATGTGGCTGCAGGAACTGTGTGGTATAGGTACTCCGAGACCCATGCACACCTGAATCGCTATGTGAAGCTTAAAGTGCGAACTGAACTAGCTGACCCATGAAACATCTACCATGTCGCACCCTGCCTCCAAAATAAGGACCAACAGATCTCCCTGGTCTACAGAGCCTCCTCTCCTCCTCAAACTCTCTCTCCTGATCTCTTCTTCCCTCTCTCTCATGGCCCCACCTGTCCTCTCTCTCCTATCCTCGCCTGACCTCTCTTTCCTCTCTCTCTCTCGAGCCAACATACCCTCCACCCTCCTAGCAATACTCATGGTTTGCTGATATGAAATATCTATCTCTAACTCCCAGTCCATGCTAGTTTTGATGCTGGGATGGAGTCCCTCAATAAACCGGCAGACCCTCTCCCGAAAAGTAGAAACCAAGGTTGGTACATGTTTGGCCAATCACTAAATCTAACGGCGTACTCTGATACTGACATAGTGCCCCGGCACAGCTGCTCAAACTTCGCGCGCCATGCATCCCGAATAGACTGAGGTACGAACTCTCTTAGGAATATCTCTAAATACATAACCCATGTAAGTGAAACTGACTCGGTCGGGCTGCCCAACTCATATGCCCGCTACCACAGATAAGCCGCTCTCCTAAGCTGGATTGTAGTAAAAGCAACCCCACTTAACTGAACAATACCCATAGTTAGAAGAATGCGATGGCACTCCTCCAGAAAATCCTGTGCACTCTCTGAAGCCAACCCACCGAATGTAGGAGGGTCGTACTTCTTGTACCTCTCAAGCCTAAGCTGCTCTTCTTCAGATGTTGCTGCCCTGACTACGGGCTGAGCTGGAACCACAGGATGTGCCACCATGATGCCTGAAACCTTTACAATATGAACTTACTGCTCTGGAGTGTGGGCGGCGGTAGTTTGAGTCCCCCTTGGTCTATGAAGTAGCTGGTGCAACC
Organism: Nicotiana glauca; assembly: GCA_026770625.1. Taxonomy (NCBI): domain Eukaryota; kingdom Viridiplantae; phylum Streptophyta; class Magnoliopsida; order Solanales; family Solanaceae; genus Nicotiana; species Nicotiana glauca. The sequence goes on from MU781390.1 coordinate 138,403, forward strand.
GAAATCAACCCCGCCTAAGCCAATGTATCAAATATGCTTAGGAACTGTTCTAAGGTCTCCTGAAGTTCGGGGGTAACAACAGGCTCCTCCAGTACCTGCCCCCAACTGGAGCTACTGGCAGCTCCTAAACAGCTGCTCTAGTAAGTGCTCTAGCTGTGGCTCGTACTCCTCGTCGGCCTCTGACTCTGCCTCCAGCGACCCTTGCTCCGGGAGCAGTATCATCGGTAACTACAGCGCGGGTCCCACCATCTATGAGAGAATAGAATGATAATAGTTCAGACACCAAGATCAATAAGCTCGCAAAATTGGAATAAAAGAAGTGATATTGTCCTAATAGTGCAGTAGCCTCTCGAAGATAAGTACAGACGTCTCCGTACCGATATGCAAGACTCCACTAAACTCGCTTATGACTCCTAGCACCTATGAACCTAGATCTCTGATACCAACTTGTCACGACCAAATTTATCCTCTGTTGGGTTTTGTGATGGCACCTAGTCTTAAGGACTAGGTAAGCCAAATATTTATGGAATAGTAATAACAAATAATAACATCTAAAATTCTTCTAGAATGAATCCTTTATACAACGAACATATTCCCAAAACCAAATAGTACAAGTAATAATCTTTACAAAGTTAGCTACCACTTGTCAATATAACTGTTTGGAAAAGAGTGAAAACAGTTGAATACAAGTAAGAAGGTGACTCCGAAGCTTGCAAATGCAATATCAAGTTTAACTTGAGTCTTTTCAGCAATGATCCGCATAGCTACTAACGATCATTAACTGGGTCCGCACACAAAAAATGTGCAGAAGAGTAGCATGAGCACACCACAGCGGTGCCCAGTAAGTATCAAGACTAACCTCGGTGGAGTAGTGACGAGGAACAATCAAGACACCTACTGGTCTAATAAGGTGTACAAATATAAGCATACGAAAAATAGAACATGATGTATATATAAAGACTACACAATATGGCTAACAATACTACAATCACAATAACAGAAGAAAATAACAAGTAACAGTAGAAACACCATAATAATGACATAGAAGTGCAAGAGAAAAAACAACCCAAATCCTAAACCACAAATACAGTAAAGGTAAGCAAGAACTCCGAACCTACGATAGTGTTCATATCAGGTTTTAGCCAACAAACTCCACAAAGTACTGAACCTCGGACAAACAGCTCACAGGTCCCAGTACCCGCAACCTGACACTTGGAATCCTGTGCCCCCATCACAGCTCATGGTCATGCTAACAAATCACTTGCTAACTAGAGTCATTCTCACATATATGACAAGTAAATGAGGGTGTACATCTATACTTAGCAATATCGGAGAACTTCATATCAAATAAGTGTGTTCAAATACATGTATACTTGTGCAAGTGCTCTAACATAGTTCCTACCTGCTAATAAGCATAAGGAAAAGAACGGGCAACACGTAAGATGTTTCCTCTCTAATTACACAAGATAAAGTTCGTATAGGTAAGCCTACCACAACACAATATAAAACAATAAGAAAACCCCCAGGCCATCACAAATCATTACAATCAATCCCTGACATAGCCCACCTTGTATCGCTACGTGTGCAATAATAATATAATGAGTGCCCGCCTTGTTCCGCCACACGTTCAATAATATTGTTCCCACCTTGTCTCTCCACATGTGAAACCCATATATATATATATATATGTGTATATATATATATATATATATAGATATCCCACCTTGTCATGCCGCATGTGCAATATATCAATAGTAGCAATAGCGAGGCAAAAAACTCGTGCAACACCACAACAACAACTCCATGGTAGAAACATCGTGCACCAACACAACCAACACAACAGCAACAATGACAATCATGCAAAGTACAATGAGTGAATCCACTCCAAAACTTTAAATCACAAGGAAACGGTAGAACCAATTGACAAGGAATAACCACGGTAAGGAAATGAAAGGCATAAAGGGAACAATTCAACAAAGGGGAAAGCTAACATGTAGTAACGATCCCACAATATACAAGTCAATAACAAGGAAATTAACACAAGTCTAGTAGTCCCAAATAAAGGCAAGTCAACAAAGATATAGGTTATCTAAACTCCTTTTAAGGTTGGAAAGTTACGACAATATTCGAAAATTCAATGAAGGAAAGGTGATCTTAGCTTCACTTAAGACTAGACAATTACGGGAGGGATGATAATAAATCTCAAATAACACTGGCAATTATGAAAAGGTAGCATGACAATAAAAGAGACAAAATTCTTCAGTTAAATCATATAGGATGACATTAGGCAATCAGAGTGAATCATGAAGTAATTAATTCCAATTAGGTATGTAGAAATGAAACTAATAAGCAGGAACTCAGTCATATGAAGAATAACTCCATATATAGTGAATACGATGCCCGAGGAATGGAGATGGAGTACGATGGCTCCGCTTTACAAGAACAAAAGTGATATCCAAAATTGCAACAATTATAGGGGTATCAAGTTGTTGAGTCACACTATGAAGGTTTGGGAGAGGGTGGTGGAGGACAGGGTGAGGAGGTGCGTGTCTATTTCCAAGAATCAGTTTGGATTCATGCCGGAGTGTTCGACTACGGAAGCGATTCATCTGGTAAGGAGATTAGTGGATCAGTACAGGGAGAGGAAAAAGGATTTGCATATGGTGTTTATTGAACTTGAGAAAGCATACGATAAAGTACAGAGGGAGGTCCTGTGGAGGTGTTTAGAGGTCAGTGGCATTCCGGTAGAATACATTAGTGTGATTAAGGATATGTATGATGATGCTAAGACTCGGGTAAGGACTGTGAGGGGTGACTCTGAGTATTTCCTTGTGGTGATGGGGTTGCACCAGGGATCGGCTCTTAGCCCATTTTTATTTTCCTTGGCGATGGATATACTGTTGCGACACATCCAAGGGGAGGTGCCTTAGTGCATGCTATTTGCCGATGATATAGTGTTGATTGGCGATATGTGTAGCGGAGTCAACGCGAGGTTGGAGGTTTGGAGACAGACTTCGAATCTAAAGGTTCTAAACTGAGTAGAACTAAGACAGAATACTTGGAGTGCAAATTCAGTGATAGGTCCCATGATGCAGATGTAGAGGTTAAGCTTGGTGCTCAAGTTATCCCCAAGAGAGCGAGTTTTAAGTATCTCAGGTCTATTATTCAGGGTAATAGGAAGATTGATGAAGATGTCGCACATCGCATCGGAGCGGGATGGATGAAGTAGAGGCTCACTTCTGGTGTGTTGTGTGATAGGAATGTGCTGCTAAGACTTAAAGGTAATTTTTATCGAGTGGTAGTTCGACCGGCTATGCTGTATGGGGCTGAGTGTTAGCCAATCAAGAACTCCCGCCTGCAGAAGATGAGAGTAGCAGAGATGAGAAAGTTAAGATGGATGTCTAGGTGTACCAGGAGAGATATGATTAAGAATTAAGCTATCCGGGACAGAGTGGGAGTAGCCTTCGTGGAGGACAAGATGCGAGAGTCGAGGCTGAGATGGTTCGGACATGTTAAGAGAAAAAGCATTGATGCTCCTGTCAGGAGCTGTGAGAGGTTGGCCACGGAGAATTTGAGAAGAGGTCGAGGTAGGCCCAAGAAGTACTGGGGAGAGGTTATTAGACACGATATGGCACTGCTTCAGCTCATTGAGGACATGAACCTTGATAGGAGGGTGTGGAGGTCGAGGATTAAGGTAGCAGGTTAGTAGGTAGTTTATAGTTGTTCACCGATAGTCTTAGTAGCATGCATTTCCCTTCATATTCTTAGATTTCTATTACGTTATGTGATTTTGTTCGCCTCAAGTATTGTATTCCCTGCTGCTATTATTTGATACTACTTATCCTTTATCCGCCCCTTTATTTTCTCTTCGTCCCTTGCATTCCACTTCTTCTTCTTGTCCTTCCTGAGCCGAGGGTCTACTGGAAACAGCCTCTCTACCTGCATTAGGTAGGGGTAAGGTTTGCATACAGACTACCCGCCCCAGACCCTACTTGTTGGGATCAAACTGGGTTTGTTGTTGTTGTTGTTATAGTGAATACAAGAATCTAAGAATCCTAAAAGGCCAATTACACAAAAATAAGTCTGAGTACGCACTCGTCACCTCACGTACACGAACTACAATCAACACAGAAGACTCAAATCCTAATGGGAAGTCCCCCATACAAGGAATATGTTAGATTCTAGATGAAGAACACTTAGCCAATCGATTTTCTTGAAAACCCCCAAAACAAGTTCCCAAATCCAAAGTTTAAACTCAAAATATGAAGAAAATGGAAACCCTCGATAAAAAAGATTTTGTCTGGACTTCCGCATCTGCGGTCAAGAAACTGCATCTACGGGACTGCATTTGTGAGAAAGAGATCGTATCTGCGAATTTGGGATAATTGGACTGGTACTGAATCTGCGCATATACAGCCGCACCAGTGGTGGTGCAGAAGCGAAAGGGAAACTGCATGAGCGTAAATTCTCCGCAGGTACGATCGCTGGACCACAGAAGCAGCCATCGCACCTGCGTGCCAGGATTCATAGAAGTGTGCAAGCTCCCAGACCTAATGCCCATAAACGCGGCCGGGCTTACACAGAAGCGAAGCCGCACCTGCGCTCCAAGGTTGCAAGTGCAAAAAACCAAAACCAGACCTGTTCCAAAACCATGCAGAATATCTAAAACTCATCTGAAACACACCCGAGGCTCCCAGGACCCTGTATAAACACACAAACAAGTTCTATAACCTAAAATGGACTCTCCCAAGGTCTCAAATAATATCAAACAATGCCGAAAATACACATTGCACCAAGAATTGAACTATGAACTTCCAAATATTCCAACTTTGAAAACGCGTGCCGAAACCAATCAAATCAAGTTAGAATGATGCCAAATTTTGTAGACAAGTCTAAGAAAACATAAGAGAGCTGCTCCAACTCTCAGAATTGCATTCTGACCCTGACACCACAAAAATAAACTATAGGTCTAACATGTCCTTTTTCCAAACTTCAACTTTTTTAACTTTCACCGAAACACTTCAATTTACCATACGGACCTCCAAATATGAATCCGAATGCACACCTAAGACCCAAATCACAATAAACAGCTATTGAAATCACCCAATACCCATTCCAAAGATGTTTACTCAAAAGTCCAATACCATTCAAATTCTTACCACTTAAGCTCCCAAAATTAAATTCCTTCTCCCATTTTGACTCTGAATCATTCGTTAACTGAATTCAACCACGACACAAGTACCTATATTATGAAGTTATTCTATACTTTATGCTGCTGGATGGAGCTTAAATTCTCAAAACGATCGACCGAGTCATTAGATAGAGTAAACCAGTATTGTCTTTAGCATCACCTAAGATCAGTGTCCTATGTAAAAGGCTTTGAGTTATTATTTTGGATTTTTGATTTGCTTTGCAGCATTAGTTCGGCCGATGATATAGATGTGCAGACTTTTTGCCTAGTGCGGAAGGTCATGGGAGCATGTCCCACGGGAAGATGATATAGGTGTGACATGTAGTCACTTGATTGATCAAAGATTGGAACCAAGTATGGATATTGTGGTACTATTGTTTGTATGAGAATTTATGTCTTAATGGCGCTTGGTTTATTTGGTTGTGGACTGTGGAAGTTTGTTCCGGATCGACGGCTATTCTTGTGTGTCATGGGAAGAAGGGGTATTGTGGATCCTCGAAAGGTTACCAACCTAGTGCGGTACGATAAGAATTGGCTTGAGGTCTATAGATGGGTCTAAATGTGAACGTGGTATCTATATCAGGCCGGATGTATTCATTTCAGCATAGAGCTCATTATGGAAGGGTATTCAGACGTTGGATGTTATTTCATCACTATTTCATGTAATACTATATTGGGATGTGTGAGTTGTGAAATGGCTTGATAAATTTCATATGTGTTGAGGTTCCGCATAGCGATGGTGTTATGCGAGCAGGATGGCTCTCAAGATTTAGATCTTATATTGCACCTTAGTTGTGCTTGAGTTCTGTAGCGTATGGTGCTATCTGTTTCCCCAGGGATGGTATTATGAACTTAGCGTGCTTGTAGCTGATATTCAGGTATTTCGTATTCATGAGCATTTTATCTCGGTGAAGTATTCCCTTATACTGGTATGTTGTATGGATCGGGTTGCACACCGCAACAGTATGATATTAAGTACAGTCCCCAATATCTATTCTTGTGTGTTTTCTTTCCTATTTTTGGAGGAAGGTTCATAATACCTTTTCAGTTATCTAATTATCTACATGGGTCAAGTAGTCATTTCCAAAGTTTGTTTTCCTTATGTATCACATTCAAGTTTGTAGATTGTTGGCACATTGTATCATCACATGAGACTTTTGGTCATGCTTGAAGTGGATTATTGCCTAAACAGCTCATACTAGGTAAGATGAAATTATTGGATCTAAGATAAGTGCGATCGAATTATATGAAGCATATTAACGAGCAAATACCATTATTTGGTTCTTAATGGGGTGACGATTCTAGTCAAGAGGAGTGATTTAATTATTCATTGACTTGGCAGTTGGTTGTGAATTTCTACACCTCTTCCATCGTAGCAGCATCAAAAGAGTTGGAACAAGACTTATATATGCCATGAGGGTGCGTTGTGAGCATTGAATTCGTAAAATTTTGGCTATCGTTATCAGAGGATGTCATTATGGTCATGTGAGTTATGCAGTGCGTAGTGTGGATTCAACATAGGTATGAAATCACATATTGGTGCATCGCACAGAGATTTATACGGTGTTCATATCATGGGAGCGAGCCCGACAGAGAATTATGGATGTTGGATTGAGCTCTAAGGCCTATTTGGCTAAGTAAAAGGGAAATCTTCAAATTATCACGAGCTAATATGCTCAACTGAATTGTGATAGCACATGTAGGTGCACGAGGTATTACACGGTGATTTCAGACAACTCCAAAGCAGTTCTTAGCACATTCGAGGACGAATATATGTTTAAGTTGGAGAGAATTCAATGACCCGACCGGCTGTTTTGAGCTCTAGAATGTCGTTCAGTGGTTTGAGGCCCTGATTAGGTTCACTTCAGGTATTATGACTTGCATGTATGGTCAGAATTGAATTTCGGGAAGTTCGGAGTTGATTAGAAAAGAAAATTCTCATTTCGGAAGCCTTAAGTTGGAAGAATTGACTAAAGTGTGATTTTTGAGTAAACGACCTCAGAATCGGGATTCGAAGGTTCCAACAGGTTTGTATGATGATTTTGGACTTGGGTGCATGCCTGGATCGAGTTTTGGATGATCCGGGAGCATTTCAGCACCTATTGTGAAAGTTGGCATTTTGAAGAATTTCATAAATTTGGGTTGAGGTGTATTTCAATGTTATCAATGTCCATTTGGGATTCCGAGTCTGGGAATTGCTCCGTATGGTTATTCTGGTATTAGGAGCTCGTTCGGAAGTGGATTTGGAAGTCCGTAGGTCATTTGGTGAAAGTTATAAATTTGAACATTTTTAAGAAGTTTGACCGTGAGTGGAGCTTTTGATATCGGGGTTGGTTTCTGATTCTGGAAGTTGGAGTAGGTCCATAATGTCGAATGTGACTTGTGTACAAAATTTAATGTCAATCGAACGTGATTTGGTAGGTTTTGGCACCGAATGTAGAAAATTGGAATTTTAGTTCCATTAGACTCTAATTGGAGCGTGATTCGTGTGTTTAGCATTGTTTGATGTGATTTGAGGCCTCGACTAAGTTTGTGATACGTTTTGAGACTTGTTGGTATGTTCGGACGAGGTTCCGAGGGGATCGGCTGAGTTTTGGGGTGGTTTCGAACCATTTCTAGGACATTTTTAGTTGCTGGTTTTAGGCTACAACAGTGTGCTACACCATCGCGGGGAATGGGCTATGATGGGAAAAATTGGCCAGTGATTCGCAACCGTGGAAGGCCTTCCACGATCGCCTAGAGGAAAGTTTATGCTGCACTGACCCAACATTGGAAGCCTGTATGTTGCAATCTATAAGGAATTTGGAGATGATCTAAAAATAAAAGTTGTAGAGCTTTGTGTCTATTTTTCACAAAATCAAATCCATTGGAATTTGGAGTTGTGTACAAAAAGTTAAGAGTGGTACACTACAGCCTGTTCGGGAAGAGTTTAGAAATAGCAAAGAAGAAATTTGTGTTGCCTTGGGATGACTTTGGAAGCTTATATATCGTAATCAGTAAGGAACTGGGAGATGAAAAAGCATGCAGATTTTAGTCCATGGAGTCTAGTTTTCAAAAATTTAAACCATTTGCAATTTGGAGTTTTGTACAAAACGTTATGGCCGTTATACTAGAAACTATCTAGAAGAGCTGGGCAATTGTTTTTCGCGGTCGCGAAGCCTTTTCTACAATCGTGAATGGAAAATATTAGGCTGATAAATGTTGTGCTTTGTGATCGCGAAGCATTTTTGGTGATTATGAAGAGTAAATACCTAGGCAGAAGCTATATTTTGAGGTTTCGACCATTTTTATCATATTTGGCGCTATGGAGCTCGGATTGAAGCGATTTTTGAGGCGATTTTCACCATATGGATTGGGTAAGTATTCTATATATGAAAGTAATTATACTTCATGATTCTATGGTTATATTCATCATTTATTTTTCATATAAATGGAAGAAATAAAGATTTTTGTAAAACTTTTCAAGAACAAAAATTCAAGATTTGAAGGTCAAGTTGTTATTGGAATTTGATAAAATTGGTATGATTGAATTCGTATCAGAATGAGTTGCAGATTTTGTGAGTTTCTTCGGGTTCCAAGACGTGGACCCCATTGCCAACCTTTCGAGCGGAGTTGAGATTTTTTATAAATTGTTAAATTTCAAGCATGGGAGTATATTTTTAATTAATTTGCATGTTTCACTAGTTTCGGATTGAATGGCATCAAGTTGGGGCTTTAGAGCGAAATTGTGACCGGAAAGTGGGCATTAAGATGAGGCCATTCTCGTTTCTAACCTTGTACGAGAGAATTATCCCCATAGATGAAATAATTAAATATTTGCTTCTAATTGTGGGGGCAACGTACGCACGCGGTGACGAGAGTCTGTGCGTAGCTACTATTATGCTTAAGTGTGGGTAGTCTCGGACCCGAAAGCATGCTATACTTGAAATATTTGTAACCTTAATGACAATTTAAGTCGCTTAAATCATATCGAATTGGAAAATGAATTCTAAAGAAATTAAACATCATTTTCTTGACCGTTAAAGCGAAGTTGCCATTTTTTTGGGTAATTGTTTCCCAAATGAATTCTTGGTTGATTGTTTGATGTGTTTATTTATATTTGCGTCACATGTATGATTCATGAGCGGGGTAATATATGAATATATGGTTCGTGCCATTCGACCCTCTGGCAGTGCAAGCTTTAAATATTTGTTGGATCGAGCCGTATGACCTCGGCATGATTTGCGCATGCTTGTATTGCTTGCCTTGAAATTTATAAATATTGATATTTCCTTCCTAGCCTGAAATAAATTGATAATTGAGGAAATAGGAAATTTGAAATCTCCTACTATCAGAAGGATTGTTTACTTGCTTCATGAATCACTTGAGTTTGCTATTGTTTTAATAAATCCACTACTGATTATATTATTGGACCACTAGTAAGTGTCGAAGTCGACCTCTCGTCACTACTTCTTCGAGTTTAGACATGATGCTTACTGGGTACGTATTATTTTCGTACTCATACTACACTTGTTGTGCATTTTTGTTGCACAGGCACATGTATGTTTATTGGCCTCGTTGGGCGCATCGACATGGTTGATACGGAGACTTAGGTGAGATGCATCTCTTGAGACGACCCACATCCAGCAGAGTCTCCTTTAGAGTATTGTACTTTCTTTTTCGTCCAATTTTTATTCCGGACAATTATTTTATTACATTTTATTTCCTAGAAATTGCTCATGCACTTGTGACACCGGGTTCAAGAATGACTATGGGATTATTCAGTATTTAAATTTGTTAAAGACTTCATTATTTTCTCGGTTAAGTTCATTATTTATTTTTTAATGTAAGGAAAATAAATGATTTTAAAAATACTAAAATGAGAAATTAATTAACTTGTTGGTGTTGGCTTGCCTGACAGTGGTGTCCGGCGCCATCACGACCTTTAACGGCTTTTGGGTCGTGACACACTTGTCCTTTGCCTCCTTAAGGTATTAATGTAACTGGGTAGCTTTTCGGCTGTGGGCCATTCTATTTTTCTCGGATTTTTGCAACCGAGCCTCAAGCAAGGAAGTGTTGAACAAGTTGGCTCTATTCGGCCAAAAGTTTATTACTTTCCGTATTATGTTCCTGTTTATCAGAAATCAATCTTTGCAGGCCCTAAAAGCAAGAATGTTGGCCTAAAAGGGTTAAAGTTAAGGTTATTAAGGCAAATTATAATAAACAAAAAGGGTATAAAATAAGGTAGATTGATACATGCATTGAATAGTGCATGTTGTTGTTTAACAGACACTCGTAAAAAAGAGAGTCCATCTTTCTCTAGTCTTTTTCCGTGGCTAGTAGCTTCAGATAGTTGGCAAGGTCCACCGGCTTGGAAATTGCATGGCACTCATTCGAAACTATAAGGATGCCACTCTATTTTCCATTAGGATTTTTGAGTGGGTGCTGGGTAAGTATTCCCAAAATTTCCATGGTCAGATAATTGTGGGGAAGGAACATCTTCTATCTATTGCTGATGGGGTTGGTGGAGAGGTAGCAACTGGGTTGAAGGAGAGGTTGTATCTGACCCAGAAGTTGGTGGCAGAGAAACGTTAGAGGTATGACTCTTTTGACCAGAAGCGAAAATGGGTTTAAAAAACGAGATACAGAGTGTTCGGCCAATCCCATTTCGGTGAAGAGTCCTTGAATTTCTTTTGGTTTAGGAGTAAGAAGCTCACCCGACTTGGCATCCGATTGAGCTGATAAAGTTCTTTTCTTCTTTGAAAAGTATTCACTTCATCATTGGTTCCTTGCACTAAAAATACTGGAATTAGCTACGAACATCGTCGCTTATTTGTCGCTAAAATCTAGTAGCTAGCAGAATTTCTTGATAATTCATCTGCTAAATGAAATTAGAGACCCATTTTTCTGTTTAGCTTTAGAATTTTTACTTCGCTAAAATCTGATTATTTAGTAGTGTTCACCATAAAGAACCACTGTTAGCCGATCGAGTTGGTATTTCTTTCAAATTCTTGTCCCGGGTCCCAGCCGAGGTGGTACATTTTTCCTTTTGTTTTTTGTCTTTAGGCTGGGGACTCCGGGAGGAGGCTCCTTCACTGGAAGCGAGTGTGACAGTCCGAGCTCTCTTCCGGTCGAGGACATTTTTCAATGCTGATTGGGCTTCCTCATGGTCGTCGTGAACTTGGGAGGGGGGGGGGGGGGAAAA
>MU781390.1:150639-220218 GCA_026770625.1 Nicotiana glauca
GGGGGGGGGGGGGAGAAAACGGAAGATCCTTTAGGAAGACCTATGCATTGTGGAAAAGATTTAGTAGATAGAGAAAAGTCATATAGAAAGATAGAAAGAAGAAAGGAAGAAATTTTGCTTGCCATGGTTTTTGGCTTTCCACCCAAGTCCGGGGGCCATTTCTTTCCACCTTCGAGAGTCCAGTGTAAAAATGTCTAAAATATTTTGTACCCATTATGACAGGTGCTTAACCTATGGTGGTTCCTAGATGAGTAGCTGGAATAAGGAAAATCCAAAGTTAAGAAATGGGGGAAATCATTTTTAAACATGGAGTGAAAACGATATCCGAAGACTTACGAAAAAGGTTCCAAGATTCAGGAATAACAGGCGCTCTTGAGGGAGTATGTCCTTGGTAGCAATGATAATGAACTATTCTATCCATCCACGATCATTATCGTCATCAATGTTGGTAAGATGGGTATAGTGACCTCGTTTATTGAGCTTTAACACCCCCCCTGCAAAAGATCTCGAGAGAGTAACTATTGATAATGTCCACAAGAGTTCGGGTTTCCCAGCCTTGGAGCATAATATTTGGAGGCATGCCACCGTACGCCAAATTGATGGACCTACTTGTGTAAAGCATATTAGATACTGATGGAAGAATTCTAAAATTATAGGGTCAGCAACTTTACAAAAATCCTAGAGTAAAAGGGTGTGCATAAACATACATGAACCCTGGTTTGGAGAAGGCGAACCTTCCCCCTCATTAGGGGTGATTATTTTGATATCTTTCCAATCGCAATCTTTCTTGATGACGGGAATGCTAGCAAGATGTATGGAACAAGGGTATTTGCGAACAGGCCAGTGTCTGTCGCTTTTGGGATTAACAGTTTCTTTTTAGACTTGAAGATCTAATTTGGAGTTGAGTTGAAGCGGAATGATGATATTAATGGTAGGAGGCTCAGATTCAACATCGATCTCCTCCGTTTTGTTTCTATTAGGGCCTCCATTGAAGAGAAGACCAGAGTTTTCGAGGACAACAATGTTAATGTGACGACCCAGCCGGTTGTCTCATGAGTTACCGGTCCATTTTCCCCATTTTTGCTTCTTATTGCTTTGTTCATTTGTGTTTTGAGGTATCAGGTTGGTTGGATTGAATCCAAAGTTGGTTTTGGTGATGTTTGAGACACTTAGTCTCTTTTAAGAAGTCTTAAGTTGGAAAAGTCAAACGGATGTTGACTTATGTGTTAGAGGGCTCCGATGTGAGTTTCGATGGTTCGGTTAGCTTTGGATGGTGATTTATGACTTAGGAGTGTGATTGGAATGGTTTTTGGAGGTGTGGAGTAGAATTAGGCTTGAATTGGCGAAGTTGATATTTTGGCGATTTCCGGTTGATAGGCGAGATTTTGATATGGGGGTCAGAATTGAATTTCGAGAGTTGTGGTAGCTTCTTTATGTCATTTGGGATGTATGTGCAAGATTTGAGGTTATTCGGACATGGTTTGGTTGGGTTTTTGATCAAAAGTGTAATTCGGAAGCTTTTAGAATCTTAAGCTTGAATTCGATATGTTTCGGGTGATTTGATGTTGTTTGAGGTGTTATTCGGATTGGAACAACTTTGAATAAGGTTTTAAGATGTATTGGTGCTTTTGATTGAGGTTCCGGGGGCCTCGGGGTGAATTCGGATGGTTATTAGGAAGATTTGAGACTTGGAGTTTGCAGAAAATTTGTTGCTTCTGGTGTTTTCGCACTTACGGTTTGGGGGCCGCAGGTGTGGCGCCCCATGTGCGAGGAAGAGGCTGCAGAAGTGGTTCTAGAGGGGTATTTTCAGGAATCCACAAATGCAGTTGTGGGTGCGGTAGATGGATCACAGATGCGGCAGAGGCTAGCTTAATGAATTTCCAAAGAAGCAGATGGGCTGACCGTATATGCGGTACTGCAGAAGTGGGTTTTGGACCGCAGATGCGGAAAGGCCTGGCCAGACCATATATGTTATTTCATTTCGCGATTTTGGGTTATTTCACCATTGTTGCCTTCGACCTTGGAGATTTTTGGGCGATTCTGAAGAGAGAAATCAAGAGACTACGTTAAGGTAAGGAATTTTGGACCTAAAACTCAATTCTATGGTTGTATTTCATGAATCTAGGGCTGTAATTAAAGGAATTAAAGGGTAAAAGTGGAGGATTAGGGCTTGAGTTTAAGAGGCATTTAAATGGGGATTTGAGGGGCCGTTTGGACTCCGATTTGAGTATTTTTTATATGTATGAACTCGTGGGGAGATAAGGAATCTAATGATGTTAAAATTTCTGAGTTTTGAGAAGTGGGCCAAGGGCTCGGGTTTTGGAAATTTCAAGATTTTTGGTACTTTTTGATTGTTTTTTCTTGGGCTTCGTTCCCTTAGCATATTATGACATTGTGATTTTGATTTTGACTAGATTCGATGCGAGTGGAGGCCGATTCGAGAGGCAAAGGCGTAGCGGAGTAGTATTTTCACTGGCTTGAGGTAAGTAACCATTGTAAATCTGGAACTGAGAGTACAAAACCCCGGTATTGGACTTGTTTTGATAAAAGCGGTGGCACACATGCTAGGTGACGGGCGTGTGGGTGTGCACCGGTAGGGATTGTGACTTGGTCCATCCCGTAGTGACAATTAAGCCGTCTATTTGGTTTGGAAATATTAAATTATTTCTTGTTTTAGATATTATACTGTATTATAGGTTGTATGCCGTTTTTGGGCCTTGTGCCGACCTGTAGCAACCCTTAGGGGAATTTTAACTATTTTTCCTCAATTTACTTGCTAGAAGAAAACCCTCAGTCATGTTTTACCTGTTTAGATGTTTAAAAACTAGTTTATTACACTACTCTTAATGGTGAGGACTGTCTGGCTGACTTCCCTAATTTCCATTGCTGTGGCCGAGAGGATGTGATGTTAAAGACTGAGAGAGGTTGAGAACCCCAATTGTGAGGATATGTACACATGTATATATAAAGATACGGATTGGGCTGCACGCTGCAGCGATACTTATATGGATCGGGCTGCACGCCGAAGCAAAATATATATTGGATTGGGCTGCACGCCGCATCGATATGATGATTGGGCTGTAGGAGCCCTTTCGGGGTGTGTACACCCCTAGTGAGCGTAATCGATTTTAAATATATGGATCAGGCTGCACGCTGCAGGCCAGCATTTCTCTAGAAATTTGATGTAGTAGGCATTTAGACTTATATTAGAGGCTCTAGACTCATGACACCAGATTGTTGGGGCTATGTAGTTATTGTTATTTTTACCTTCCGCATATTTCTGCTATTTTAACACTTATTATGAATTTCATATTTAAAACTTGTGGTAGAAAATGGCTTAATGTTAAAGAAAAATGGGTTGTGGTTAGTTAAATTGTTGGCTTGCCTAGTAATGTGATATGCGCCATCACGACCCGTATTTGGGGTCGTGACAAGTTGGTATTAGAGCCTAGGTTACATAGGTCTCGCGAGTCATGAGCCGGTTTAGTACAGTCTCGCGCATCGGTACCGAGATGTTTGTATTTATCCTCGAGAGGCTGCAGAACCTTTAGGAAACTTCACATTCTTGAAATTCTTATCATGCGAGTTTGTTGATCCGAGTACTAAACTTCTGTTATTTTATTCTCTCACAAATGGTGAAGATACGCGCTAACGGATAGGGTGGACGACCACCAGTGCCACTAGCTGCGGCCACAAGAGGCCAAGGATGCGGTCGTGGTCGTGGTAGGGGTAGAGAAGCGGGGACAACACCTGCAGATCCACCAGCTGCCCCAGTTCAGGACCAGGTCCCAGTTGTGGATGCTACAGCAACATTATCCCAGACACCAACTATGCCTATTATGATTCCAGGCCTTCAGGATGCTCTAGCTCAGATATTATCACTGTGTACCGGTTTGGCTCAGGCGATCTCAGCTACTACGACCGCAACTACTTCTCAGACCGGGGGAGGCATCAAGACCCCCGTTGCTCGCACACCTGATTAAGTTGTGCAGGGACTCCAGACACCAAGGGCACCTCCAGCCCAGCCAGTTGAACCAGCTCAGGAGTTTGTAGTACCAATTATGCCGGATGATGAGCAACATCGACTTGAGAGGTTTGGTAGGCTCTAGCTTCCGACGTTCAGCGGTGCAGAGGGCGAGGATGCCCAGGGGTTCTTGGATAAGTGCTAGAGGATGCTTCTTACAGCAGGGATTCTAGAGACCAGTGGTGTGGCATTTACCACCTTTGAGATTTTCGGGGCTGCCTTCACTTGGTGAGAGGCGTATGAGAGGCGTAGGCCTGCTAGAGCAGCGCCCCTTACACGGCAACTATTCTCTGTTCTCTTTCTAGAGAAGTATATACCACAGTCATGCCAAGAGGAGTTGCGTAGGCAGTTTGAGCAGCTGCGTTAGGCGCAGATGATAATGACGCAATATGAGATGCGATTCTCTGAGTTATCCTGACATGCAATTTGGTTGGTTCCCACAGATCAAGACAGGATCAGGAGGTTTTTTGAAAGAGATTGTCTCTGTTCGTCGCCAGGAGCGAGAGGAGAGGGAGGCCAAGAGGCCTCAAGGATCTGGTAGCTATAGTGGTGCTCCTTCGAGGGGACAATTTTAGCACGATAGAGGTCGACAGTTCCGACATGATCAGTCTGATCGCTCAGGTTATCGTGGAGCATCGTCAGGTCATGGTTCCCACAATTCACACCAGGGCCATTCATCACTTAGTACCTTTCCTGCTCAGAGCTCATCTTGTTCCCCATCTGTTAAGGGCTCTTCTATGCCGAGTGCATCTGCTAGTCACTCCGGTGCGAGGGGTTTCCTTTAGTCCCCATCTTCGGTATCGGAGAGTTGCTATGAGTGCGGGGAGTTTAGACATATGAGGAGGCAGTGTCCCCACCGTGTTGCTAGTTCATCCCAGTAGAGGGGCCAATCATCATCTTTGGCTCCAGTTGCTCCACCACCACTCGCCCAGCCAGATAGGGGTGGGGATCAGTCAACCAGGGGTTGCCTCAGTAGGGGAGGTAGATCAATGGGCGGTCAGGCCTATTTCAATATGTTCCAGGCAGACCGATGCTATTGACTTCGATGCTGTCATTACAGGTATTATTTTAGTCTTCCATAGAGATGCTTCTGTATTATTTGATCCCGATTCCACCTATTTTTATGTGTTATCATACTTTGCTCGCTATTTGGGTACTCCTTGTGAGTTTCTTGCTTTACCTGTTCATGTATCTACCCCGGTGGGCGATATTGTTATTGTAAACTGTGTGTACCGATCGTGTGTGGTGACTATTGGGGGTATGGAGACCCGAGTTGATCTTTTATCATTAAGTATGGTATATTTCGATGTCATTCTAGGCATAGATTGGCTATCTTTGTGTCGCGCTATTCATGACTGTCATGCCAAGACAGTCATATTGGTTATACCGGGTGTGCCACGGATTGAGTGGCAAGGTGTGACTGATTACTTTCCCAGTAGAGTGATCTCTTTCTTGAAAGCCCACCATACGGTTGGGAAGGGTTTTATTTCGTATCTTGCCTTTGTAAGGGATGTTGGAGTTGAGACTCCCAGTATTGATTCTGTCCCAGTTGTGAGGGATTTCCCTAACGTATTTCCTGCAGACTTGCCGGGCATGCCACCAGATAGGGATATTGATTTTGGTATTGACCTGGTGCCGGGCACTCAGCCCATTTCCATTCCGCCATACCGTATGGCACCAGGAAAGTTGAAGGAGTTAAATGAGTAGCTTCAAGAACTCCTAAATAAGGGGTTCATTTGGTCTAGTGTGTCACTTTGGGGTGCGCCGGTTCTGTTTGTGAAGAAGAACGATGTAACTATGAGAATGTGCATTGATTATAGACAATTGAACAAAGTAACAGTTAAGAAGAAGTATCCTTTACCTCGCATTGATGATTTATTCGACCAGCTTCAGGGAGCAAGGGTATTCTCCAAGATTGATCTCTATTCGGGTTATCACCAGTTGAAGATCAGGGATTCAGATTTTCTTAAGACAACCTTCAGGACTAGATATGGTCACTATGAGTTCTTGGTTATGTCTTTTGGGCTGACCAATGCCCCAACAATGTTCATGCATCTTATTTACAGCGTGTTCCAGCCTTATCTTGACTCATTTGTCATAGTTTTCATTAATGATATCCCGATATATTCGCGTAGTCAGGTGGAGCACGCAGAGCACGCAGAGCATTTAAGGGTTATGTTGCAGAGATTGAGGGCGGAGAAGCTTTATGCAAAGTTCTCCAAATGTGAGTTTTGTCTTAGTTCAGTGGCATTCTTGGGACATGTGGTATCCAGCGAGGGTATTCAGGTCGACCCAAAGAAGATAGAGGCGGTTCAGAGTTGGCCCAGACCGTCCTCAGCCACAAAGATACATAGTCTTCTTGGTTTGGCAAACTATTATCGGCGGTTGTTCAGGGATTCTCATCTATCGCATCGCCCTTGAACAAGTTGACTCAGAAGGGTGCTTCATTTGTATTGTCGGACGAGTGTGAGGAGAGCTTTCAGAAGCTCAAGACAACTTTGACCACAACTCCAGTATTGGTCTTGCCATCCGCTTCAGGTTCATATACCATGTATTATGATGCTTCGAGAGTAGGGATTGGTTGTGTGTTGATGTAGGGGGAAGAGTTAACGATTATTCTTCTCGTCATTTGAATCCCCATGTGAATAACTATCCCGTTCATGATTTGGAGTTGGCTGCCATAGTTCACGCGTTGAAAATTTGGAGGCATTACTTGTGTGGCGTATCCTGTGAGGTATTCACTAGTCATCGCAATCTTCGGCATTTTTTCAAGCAAAAGGATATTAATTTGAGGCAACGGAAATGGTTGGAGTTGCTTAAGGATTATGACATCACTATATTGTACCATCCAAAGAAGGCCAATATGGTGGCCGATGCTTTGAGCTAAAAGGCAGTGAGTATGGGGAGTTTGGCATATATTCCAGTTGGGGAGAGACCTCTTACGGTTGATGTTCAGGCTTTAGTCAACTGGTTTGTGAGGTTGGATATTTCGGAGCCTAGTCGTGTGTTGGCTTGTTGGTTTCTCGTCCTTCCCTATATGAGCGAATCACGCAGCGCCAGTATTATGATCCACATTTTCTCGTCCTTAGGGATAGATTTCAGCATGATGATGCCAGAGATGTGACAATTGGATATGATGGGGTATTGAGGATACAGGGCCGGATTTGTGTGCCCAATATGGATGGGCTTCGGGAGTTGATTCTGGAGCAGGCCCATAGCTCGAGATATTCTATTCATCTAGGAGTCGCGAAGATGTATTAGGATCTTAGACAACATTACTGGTGGTAGAGAATGAAGAAATATATTATGGGATTTGTAGCTCGGTGTCTCAATTGTCAGTAGGTGAAATACGAGCATCAGAGACCGGGTTGGTTGCTTCAGAGGATTGATATTCTAGAGTGGAAGTGGGAGCGAATCACTATGGATTTTGTAGTTCGATACTATTTGGGTAATTGTGGATAGGCTGACCAACTTCGCGCATTTCATTCCTATTTGTACTACTTATTCTATAGAGCGGTTGGCAGAGATATATATTCGGGAAATTGTTCGGTTGCATGGTGTCCCAGTTTCCATCATTTCAGATTGGGGCACTCAGTTTACTTCCTAGTTTTGGAAGTCTATTCAGCAAGAGTTGGGTACTCAGGTGTAGTTGAGCACATCTTTTCACCCTCAGACGGACGGGTAGTAGCACACCATTAAGATATTGGAGGATATGCTACGTGCTTGTGTTATTGATTTTGGAGGGCTATGGATCAATTCCTACCACCTGCAGAGTTTGCTTACAAAAACAGCTACCAGTCGAGTATTCAGATGGCTTCATATGAGGCTTTGTACAGGAGGTGGTGTAGATCTCCAATTGGTTGGTTCGCGCCCGGTGAGGCTAGGCTATTGGGGACAGATTTGGTTCAGGATGCCTTAGATAATATGAAGGTGATATAGGAGAGACTTCGTACAGCACAGTCGAGGCAAAAGAATTATTCTGATAGGAAGGTTCGAGATGTGTCCTACATGGTTGGTGAGAAGGTCCTGTTGAAGGTTTCGCCCACGAAGGGTGTTATGAGATTCAGAATGAAAGGGAAGTTGAGTCCGCGGTTCATTAGGCCTTTTGAGGTACTCCGGAGGATTGGGAAGGTGGCTTATGAGCTTGCCTTTCCACTCAGCTTGTCGAGTGTGCATCCAGTTTTCCATGTTTCTATGCTCCAAAAATATATTGGATAGCCGTCTCATGTTCTAGATTTCAGCACGGTTCAGTTGGAGGGTGATTTGACTTATGATGTGGAGCCAACAGCTATTTTGGAGCATCAGGTCTGGAAGTTGAGATCAAAAGATATAGCTTCTGTAAAAGTGCAGTGGAGAGGTCGGCCCTTGGAGGAGGCTACCTAGGAGACTGAGCGGGAGATGCAGAGCAGATATCCTCACCTGTTTGAGGCTTCAGGTATGTTTCTTGACTCGTTCGAGGATTTTGTTTTAGTTGGGGAGGATTTGACGACCCGGCCGATCGTCTCATGAGTTACTGGTCCGTTTCCCCATTTTCGCTTCTTATTGCTTTGTTCATCTGTGTTTTGAGGTATCAGGTTCGTTGGATTGAATCCGGATTTGGTTTTGGTGAAGTTTGAGACACTTAGTCTCTTTTAAGAAGGCTTAAGTTGGAAAAGTCAACCGAATGTTGACTTATGTGTTAGAGGGCTCGGATGTGAGTTTTGATGGTTCGGTTAGCTTCGATGGGTGATATATGACTTAGGAGTGTGATTGGAATGAGTTTTGGAGGTGTGGAGTAGAATTAGGCTTGAATTGGCGAAGTTGATATTTTGGCTATTTTCGGTTGATAAGCGAGATTTTGATATAGGGGTCGGAATGGAATTCGAGAGTTGTGGTAGCTTCGTCATGTCATTTGGGATGTGTGTACAAGATTTCAGGTTATTCGGACGTGGTTTGGTTGGGGTTTTTATCAAAAGCAGAATTCAAAAGTTTTTAGAAACTTAGTCTTGAATTCGATGTGTTTCGGGTGATTTGATGTTGTTTGAGGTGTTTTGAGGATTGGAACAAGTTTGAATAAGGTTTTAGGATGTATTGGTGTTTTTGGTTGAGGTCCCGGGGGCCTCGGGGTGAATTCAGATGGTTATCGGGAAGATTTGTGACTTGAGAGTTTTCAGAAAATTTGCTGCTTCTGGTGTTTTCGCACATGGAGTTTGGGGGACGCAGGTGCGGCGCCACATGTGCGAGGAAGAGGCCGTAGAAGCGGTTTTGGAGGGGGATTTTCAGTAATCCGAAAATGCAGTTGTGGGAGCCGCATATGCAGAAACGCAAATGAGGTATACGGACTGCAGATGCGGCAGAGGCTGGAGTTAATTAATTTCCGCAGAAGCGGATGGGCTGACTGCATATATGGTACCGTAGAATCAGGTTTTTAACCGCAGATGCGGAAAGGCCTGGGCAGACCATATATGTTATTTCATTTTACGATTTTGGGTTATTTCACCATTGTTGCCTTCGACCTTGGAGCTTTTTTGGCGATTCTGGAGAGAGAAATCAAGAGACGTCGTTAAGGTAAGGAATTTTGGATCTAAAACTCAATTCTATGGTTGTGTTTCATGAATTTATGGCTATAATTAAAGGAATTAAAGGGCAAAAATGGAGGATTAGGGCCTGTGTTTAAGAGGCCTTTAAATGGGGATTTGAGGGTGCATTTGGACTCCGATTTGAGTATTTTTGATATGTATGAACTCGTGGGGAGATAAGGAATCTAATACTGTGAAAATTTCTGAGTTTCGAGAAGTGGGCTTGGGGCTCAGGTTTGGGAAATTTTAGGATTTTGGTATTTTTCGATTGTTTTCGCTTGGGCTTCGTTCCCTTAGCATATTTTGACGCTGTTATTCTGAGTTTGACTAGATTCAACGTGAGTGAAGGCAGATTTGAGAAGCAAAGGCGTCGTGGAGTAGTATTTTTACCAGTTTGAGGTAAGTAACCATTGTAAATCTGGAACTGAGGGTACAAAACCCCGGTATTGGACTTGTTTTGATAAAAGCGGTGGTGCACATGCTTGGTGACGAGCATATGGGCGTGCACCGGTAGGGATTGTGACTTGGTCTATCCCGTAGCAACTATTAAGATGCGTATTTGGTTTGGAAATATTATATTATTTCTTGTTTTGGATATTATACTGTATTATGGGTTGTATGCCATGTTTGGGGCCTTGTGCCGACCTGTAGCAACCCTTTGGGACATTTTGACTATTTTTCCTCACTTTAATTGCTAGAAGCAAACCCTCAGTCATGTTTTACCTATTTAGATGTTTAAAAACCGGTTTATTACACTACTCTTAATGGAGAGGACTGTGTGGGCTGAGTTCACTAATTTCCATTGTTGTGGCCGAGAGGATGTGAGGTTAAAGACTGAGAGAGGTTGAGAACCCCAATTGTGAGGATATTTACACATATATATAAATATACGGATCAGGCTGCATGCCGCAGTGATACTTATATGGACCAGGCTGCATGCCGCAATGATATATATATTTGATCGGGCTACACGCCATAGCGATATGACGCTTCGGCTGTAGGAGCCCCTCCGGAGTCTGTACACCACTAGTGATCATAGTCAACTATAAATATATGGATCGGGTTGTACGCTGCAACGGTTACTATGATTTTTATCCTTATGAGATATAAATGAGCTGAGTGTTGAGAGTAAGTCTTGAGTGACTGAGAGGCTGCCCGAGGGACCATATTCTGAGTGATACTTTGGCCGAGGGCCCCTATTATGTTGTTTCTACTATGTCACTCTTTTTTTAAATAAGTCTCTGTTGGATATATTGCTAAATAACCGATTTTAATGTTTTAAATTGGAAATGATGATTCTTTTGACGGAACTGATTTTAAGGTTATATGTTTTCGAACTGCTCGTCACTGCTTTCAGTACTTATTCGCTTTAGTTACTTACTGAGTTGGCGTACTCATGTTACTCCCTGCACTTTGTGTGCAGATCCAGGTGCCCGAGCGGCCGAGTGAGCATCTTCAGCTAATTCAGTTTATGTCGGGGATTTTGAGGTAGCTGCATGGCGTTCGCAACCTATTTTCTCCCTTCTATTCTGTTATTTTCTACATTTCTCTAGACATTTGGTGTAGTAGGCATTCAGACTTGTATTAGAGGCTCTAGACTCGTGACACCAGATTGTTGGGGATGTGTAGTTATTGTTTTTTTTTACCTTGCGCATATTTCTGCTATTTTAACGCTTATGATGAATTTCGTATTTAAAACTTGTGGTAGAAAATGGCTTAATGTTAAAGTATAATGGGTTGTGGTTAGTTAAATGGTTGGCTTGCCTAGTGATGTGATAGGCGCAATCACGACCCGTATTTGGGATCGTGACAGTTATAAGACATGTTAATAAGAAATTTGAATAGTGAGATTTTATTGAGAAATGTGAATTTTGCAGTAGGGTTCTAAGAAAATTCAGAGAAGAAGAATTTGTAAATGTGAAGGGAAAAAGTGATGAGTAGTGGAGAAGTTTATAGAGCGCAAAATTCGTGGTCATGGTTACCTAAAAAACTAGCAGAACACGGGATAACACGTGTTCGGGTCATTAAGTGAGAAGATGTACGTCCTTTCAAGTGTTAAAAACTGTTCAAGAACTTTCTATCCCAGAAAAGAGGTCTTATCGACTTCCCAATAATACTAAATTGCATTACCGGAAAGTATGGGGGCTATTTGTATGGGATACAATTAGTTAGCAATAGTTGGAAGACTGACAGGATGGCACGTGGAATAGAAAACAGGTAAGATGCGAGTCAGCAAATAGTTAGCACTAAATACAAGAATGTGACCGGTGCAGGGTGAGTCCCAAAGGCATGGGAACTGATGACAAAGAGTTTGAAGAAAGGACATTGGTTGGATAACACAACATTTAATGAGCAACCGTTAAAAGGAATCTCTATATTAAAGATCAACCGTTATACAACCATCAATATGGGTTTTACTCTCATTCAAGAAGAGCTTGATTTTGGGATCTTGTCTCCCTAAATAGAGCTATAAATAGGATTGATTTTGTACACAAAAGAAGATCAGCTCTTATTCTATCAAATTGCTCTTTTGCCTTATTCTTAATATTGTTTTTGTTATTGCAATCGGAGAAGCTAAATTAGTCAGGCTCGTATTTCCTTTAAGTTATTTCATAATCTTGATTTTATTATTTTATATTTCATATTTCTAGTTCAAATTAATTCACATATCCATAAACCACATTATAAATTCAACTATATTGTTATATGGGTAAACACCAACTGTCCGAAAATATAGCATAAACAGAAGGAAACAACTAGCACTGGGAAAAGTCAATAGAGCTCACCAATTAGATCTATAAAAAATTTCTAGCCATTTGTTTCATCATTTACACCCTGTACACCTGTCACATGACATAGTAGATCAAATGGGCTAAGTACCACTGATAAAGAATCCAGTAAATCTCTTGGACAATCACCTAAGTAGAGGAACAAAACTATCCTGGCTAAATAATTATAATGACATGCAGGGAAATAATTTAAGCATTCATATTATCAGTGCAGATGGAATAGTATTTGTACACGTGGCTTATTAACATATAAATAATTAGTTAGTTATTTTGTTAGGTTGTTATTAGCCGTTAATCAGATGTTAGTAGTTGAAGTAGTTAGCATGTATATACGTATGCCTATTGTAGCTGAATCAATGAAACAGTTTCATTTCTCAAATTCCTTTCTCTCTTCTCTTCTCCAGCTTTTCTGTAAGTGCTCCCATGGTTGAACATTATTCTCATCCACAATTTAACATGGTATTAGAGCAGCCGATGCTGTTTACTCACGCAATTTGATTTCAATTTTCCTCGCACTGATTTCTTAATTTTCTTCGCACATATTTATGTTACTTCTTCATTTTCTAGTTTTTTTGTGGTGAAACAATGGTAACTGACTCAACAACTGAGGTGCAAACACTTGCATACACAGATCCTCTATATCTTGGAACTTCTGACACTCCCGGTGTAGTTTTGATTCCGATTATGCTTACCGGGTTTGAAAACTATAGGCTTTGGAGTAGAACAATGAAGATCGCTCTGTTATGGAAGAAGAAGCTAGGGTTCATGAATGGTACTTGCAAAAAGGAGACCTGTAACTCAGAATTACATGAGCAATGGGAGACTTGTAATGCTATTGTACTTTCATGGCTAATGAATACCGTAGCTACCGAGCTTTTGAGTGGAATTACTTATGCGACGAATCCTCATCTGGTTTGGGAGGATCTGAGAAAGAGATTTGGCAAAGTCAATCGCATGCATATCTTCCAGCTACACAAAGCCATCAACACGCTATCTTAAGGTACCGACTTTGTATCCACTTATTTCACGAAATTGAAGAGTTTGTGGAAGGAATATGATACTATGGTGCCAGCTCCCAATTCCAAAGACTATGTGGATCATATGCAGCAATAAAGGTTGTTACAGTTTCTTAGTAGTTTAGTTGATTCATATGATTCAGCATGGAGGCAAATTCTGCTGAAAACAAGGGTTCCCTCACTCAATCAAGCATATGTTATGATTATTGATGATGAAACTCATAATTTACCAAGTCTAAATGCAAAAGGAATTAAGTCAGATCTGATGTCTATGCAAATTAGTCAAGGGAAGGGTTACAAAGGCAAACAACATTTTATGCAATGTGAATATTGCAATCTGAAAGGACATACTAAGGAGAATTGTTATAAGATAATAAGATACTCCACAGACTTAAAAAGTAAGAAGAAGTTTGGACAGGGTGCCAGTGGTTCTGGAACTCAGTAAGGGGGTCAATACAGGAGGCCACAACAATAATAAGCTTTAGCAGCTACGAATAATATGTCTGGGAATAGTGATGCGCCATTGTCAAACTCTGAGGGAAAGGAACGTCTTGCAGGCATTTTTTTTACTGATGAGTAGTATCAGTAGATTTTGGCATTGTTAAACAAGGACACGGGAGATAATCATGCAAATTTGGCTGGTAATGCTACCTGTTTCATGTCACAGATTCAGAAAAATGACTGGATTATGGATTCTGGATTCTGGTGACACACACCATATAGCTGCAAGTCTAGATATGATATTAAATGGCATTAATGTAGATGCCTCACTTAGGGAGAAGGTTAGCTTACCTACTGGAGATAAGGTGGACATAACCTATACTGGTCAGGCATATATTTTCAAGAGGAGAGATGATATCCAATGTTCTTTATGTGACTAACTTTAAATTCAACCTCCTATCAGTCTGAAAGATAACCAGAAAACTCTTCTGCTTTGTGGCTTTATTTCCTGATTTCTATATATTCCAGGATCTATGCAGTGGCAAGGTAAAGGGTAATGGTAAGCAGTCAACTGATCTATACATTTTCAGGTCTGATGATTACAAGAATAAGTTTCAGAATCATGTTCTGGTGGCGACTACAAATAAAGAAGACTGCAGATTATGGCATATGAGACTAGGGCATCCCTCTATTACTGTTATAAAGAGTATGAGTTTACTAAGTCCCAATGTAAATAGTTCAATTTTGAATAATTGTCCAGTCTGTCTTTTAGCTAAACAGACTAGGCTAACGTTTTCTATAAGCAACTCTAGAGTTATAGCACCATTTCATATGGTACATATGGATTTTTGGGGAACCTATAGAAATCCTACTTTTGATAAAAATACTCTTTCTTAACTATTGTGGATGATCACAATAGATTCACTTGGGTTTTTCTATTGCAATTGCTTACTTAAGTCACAATTCCTATAACTAACTACCTATTGTTGATCAGAATTAGTTTGACTTAATGGTTAAAATAATAAGATCATATAACGACATTGAATTCTTCAATTCACAGTGCACTAAGCTATTTCAGGATTTAGGAATTTTACCGCAGATAGATGTGTTCATAGTACAAAACACAATGGCATTTTGGAAAGAGAGCACATGCATATACTGTACGTGGCTAGGTCCTTGATATTTCAATCCAGCTTACCTATCAGATACCGGGGACTATGTGTACAAGCTGCAGTCTACCTGTTGAACAAACTACCTTCTAATGCTATACAAGGAAATAGTCCTTTTGAACTCCTATATAGCATACAAGAATCTCTCATACATTTGAGAGTAATAGGTTGCTTATGCTATGCAACAATGGTTCCCAAGGGTGACAAATTTGCTGAAAGCGCAAAAGCCTGTGTGCTTATGGGCTATTCTAGAACACAAAAGGGCTCTCTATTGATGAATTTGTGTACCAAACATTTTTTTGTGAGAAGAGATGTTGTGTTCAAGGAGTCAGTTTTTCTTTTTCCACACTCACAGACTTCTGAATCTCCTTTAACTACTGACTTTCTCATGGAGAAACCTAAAGTATTTTCTGATACACACATTCTGTTGATGTTCCCAAGCAACCAGTTGCAGAATTTACATCACCATCTCTAAATCAACATGCTAGTGATATTTTTAATGATGATGCATTTGAATATCTCTCACTTGATTCTCCCGTTGAAACCAATAATCCTGGAGAATCTCATGATGTTCCAATGGACAACTTGAAAAACTTAGGTGTTGGGGAACCTTCACACATATGTTCAAGAGATTTTGTAAAAGCATAAGCAGACACTCCCTCAACTTTAGAAGACCCATCCACACTCAGGAAATCAAAGAGGCATTGTATACAAGTAATATGGATGAAATACTATGCATCAACTGGGAAGAATACCAGCAAATCTCCTATAGCCAACTATATATCCTACAACAATACTACTACTCACTATCATTACTACTTGGCTAAGTTTTCCAATCTGGTGGAACCTCAATCTTTCAAGCAGGTAGCCAAAGACGAAACATGGATAAAGGCCATGAAGTAAGAGATTAAAGATCTAGAGGATAATCACACTAGGGAAGTAGTAATGCTACCTCAAGGGAAACATGCAGTGGTATCTAAATGGGTATATAAAATCAAGTATCATGCTAATGGTGAAGTTGAAAGTTTCAAGGCAAGGCTAGTGGCCAAAGTGTATAGCCAACAAGAAGGTCTAGATTATCATGATACATTTTCACCCGTTGTGAAGATGGTCACTATAAGATCAGTGATAGCCTGAGCAGTGTCAAAAGGATGGAACTTATGTTAAATGGATGTCTACAATGCCCTCTTACAAGTTGATCTTTGTGAAGAAGTATACATGGAAATGCCTGAGGGATTCAGAAGTCAGAGGGAAAAGAAAGTGTGCAAGTTGAAAAACTCCCTATACGGAATCAAAGAGGCCTCTAGGCAATGGAATATCAAGGTCACAGAGGCTCTATTGAGTGTAGGTTTTTCTCAAAGAACTCATGATTATTCTTTGTTCACCCTGAAGAAGCAAGGAGACATAATGATCATCCTTGTTTATGTTGACGACTTGCTGATCACTGGCAGTAATTTACAATTAATCATTGAAGCCAAACAGGTTTTACATCAGCAGTTCAACATCAAGAACTTAGGGGATCTGAAGTACTTTCTAGGCATTGAAGTACTTAGATTTAAATTTGGCGTAATTCTAAATCAGAAGAAATATGTGCTGGAATTAATCTCTGAGTTAGGGTTTAGTGGAGCTGAACCAACCAACACCTTTTGAACCAAATCTTAAACTCACCACCATAGAGTTTGATACTGCCACAGGAGCCACAGATGATACACTTTTAGAAGATGTTAGTCTCTACTAAAGACTTGTTGGGAAGCTAATGCGCGTGACTATCACTAGGCCTGACATCAGTTGTGCAGTTCAAACCTTGGGTCAGTTTATGCAAAGACCTAAGAAGTCGCACTGGGAGGCTGCTATCAAAATTGTAAGATACCTGAAGTGTTCACCAGGACAATGAGTATGTCTTAAGGCTGAACCTAGTAATACTCTAACATGCTGGTATGACTCAGATTGGGCTACTTTCCCAAACACCAGAAGATCTGTAATAGGATATTTATCAAATTTGGAAGCTCTTTGATCTCTTGGAAGTCAAAGAAAAAACACACTATGTCTAGGAGTTTAGCTGAAGCAGAATACAGAAGCATGGCCTTAGGTGTTGTAGAGGTTACTTGGCTACTTGGATTATTTTAGGAATTGGGAGTTCAAATCCTTCAACATGTAGCTGTGATGAGTAATAGTAAAGTTTCTATTCAAATAGCTGCTAATCCCATTTTTAATGAGAGAACAAAATGTATCGAGACTGACTATCACTTTATTCAAGACAAGATTAAAAGGGTGAATGGTACAAACATTCTATGTGCCTACCAGGGATCAACTAGCTCATCTGTTAACTAAGGACTCAGGATAGCAGCAACACTTGCATTTGTTAGGCAAGCTGGGTGTGCTCAACATATTGCACCCTCCAGCTTGTCGGGGAGCATTATCAGTGCAGATGGAATTGTATTTGTACACACGGCTTATTTAATAGATAGATAATTAGTTAGTTAGTTAGGTGGTTATTAGCTATTAATGAGCTGTCATTAGTTGAAGTATTTAGTTTGTATATACGTATGCCTACTGTTTTATTTCTCAAATCCCTTTCTCTCTTCTCTTCTCCAGCTTCTCTGTAAGTGCTCCCATAGATGAACACCGTTCTCATCCACAATTTAACAAGTCATATATATAATACTGAAAACTGAGAAACTATTCTTAAGGAAATAACTATTAAAATTTTTAGAAGAGTTTATCATAGTATGGACTTTCATACATGAAGACTAACACATACGTATGGAGAGTGTCAGCCTATCTCCCTGACAAACAATAGAACTTGCAAGTGCGAGATAATAGTCCTAACCTTTTCCTAGCAACACTCACACTTGGGAGGTTGGCCACTTCTCTCGAGCTGAACAAATACACATTAACACCTATAATTGTGGGTAGCTAGTCCTGGCGTCCATAACACTCACATCGGGGAAGGTTGCTTACTTCTCCAATTACGAATATGATCACATTATCTAATTCTGAGCTGAGTTTGTGCAATATATGCATATCAAAATATTAAAACACATAAAAAATTAATTACTTTCGACAATCTGAGATAACAGAATAAGCATATAAACTTGATTACTTTCTGAAATACATTTTGAATAATGGACTATTATACAAAATTTATAGCATTTACTTATTTACTGGTACTCATAACATAAAAACTAAGTCTCTATAACTCATAAAATCAACAATTACCTATAATGTATTTTAATGGTCATGTTCTCAACTCAAAAGAGTATGCCTGAAATTAGCTCGAGCTACAAGTTTAACTTAAATTTTGTCCAAACCATCATTCGCACGTTCGCAATCAACATTAAGCCATTCACCTTGGCTAATTTATTAGTCCATTAGGTTCCAACTACTTTTACCCGTCCCAAACTAATCTTTTAACGAGTTTAAGTTATCATAATTCATTAAAAATACCCAAATTATTAATAATCAATACCCAATCATTATTTAATCATCCTCTTCATTCTTCTATCAATCTCCATTAATGGAGGAATCTAGGATTTACATACATCACCTTTATTCTCTTGGACTTGTTAATCGCATAACATCTCACTTTTCTGATTTTGGGTGCATGTTTTGCTTTACTCGCGCACATGGATTATCTAATAAGTCAATCTTCAGTAAAATGCTTATGTAGGAATTTCCAAATAATAAATGGTTTGAAGCACTAAAAGTAAATTTCAAACGATTTAATTTGGTATCTTATTTTATGGCTAAACTTGTTGTACATTGAGAGTTGTGATCCGTGGCGTATGCAGATAAGCGCTGCCATATTTTTTTATAAGTAAAAAAAGGGTAAGCAAAAAAAAAATAATTACTATAATAACATCATATAAAAACATACACAATTTAAACTAGTACTACGGTAATGACTCGACCAATCGTTGTGCTATCTAAAATCACGTTCCCCTAAATGGGACATCCCGTATGTGCTTTTACTGTTTCATGACTTACATGGATGGTTAGTTCGGGATTTGGAAGGGTCTGGGTTGAAATCGGAACACTTAGTTCCTTAAGGTTGGCTAAAAAGGCTAAGTTTGACTTCGGTCAACATTTAGAGTAAACGGCCTCAGAATCAGAATTTGACGGTTTTAATAGGTTTGTATAATGATTTCGTACTTGCACGTATGTTCGGGTCGGGTTTTGGATGAACCAGGAGAGTTTTGGCTCCTAATAGTAAAAATTGATTTTTTGAAGGTTTTTAAAGTTCTTTAAATTTGGTTAGGAGTAGGTTTTAGTGATATCAAGGTCCGAATAGAATTCTGATATTAGGAATAGTTCCATTATGTCATTTAAGACTTGCACACAAAAATTTGGTGTCATTCCGAGTAGTCTATGTATGATTTGACACGTTCGGAGCGATTTAGAAACTTGAAGTTCATAGTTTAATC
Organism: Nicotiana glauca; assembly: GCA_026770625.1. Classification (NCBI taxonomy): domain Eukaryota; kingdom Viridiplantae; phylum Streptophyta; class Magnoliopsida; order Solanales; family Solanaceae; genus Nicotiana; species Nicotiana glauca. The sequence continues at coordinate 170,061 of MU781390.1, forward strand.
CAATTTGGTTTTTCGGTGTGATTCTTGATTTTGTTGTAGTTTCACATTTTTTGAGAGTTCTATCAAGTACGTATTATATTTACGGAGTAGTTGGACAGGGTCCTGAGGGGCTCGGGTGCGTTTCGGACCGCCCGGAGTTAAAATACACCAGATTTCTACTTCTAATTTCCTTCTTCGCGAACGCGGTCAGACCATCGCATTCGCATTGAAGGATTTAGGGCATTGTGGGCTGGGGGCTTTTTCCCTTCGCATTCGCGTGAGCACAATCGCGTTCGCAGAGGTCTGGGTCCTCTAGCCTTCGCGTTCGCATAACTTGGCCTGCATTTGCGTAGAGGAGGTTGAGCTGGGTGGCCGCTGATCATTCTTCGCGTTCGTGAAAAAGCCCTCACGTTTGTGTAGGGTAGGCCAGACGAGACTTCGCGCTCGCAATTCTCCTGTTGCTTCGTAATGGGTAAATTTTCTAGGCCTGGGCCGTTGCCTTTGCGATTGCGAGGCTTCTTCTGCGATCGGGAAGAAGGCAAACCTTGCCAGAAACATTTTAAAAGCAGGACTTAGGCTATTTTGGCCCATTTTCTTCCATTGTTGGGCGATTCTTGGAGCTCTTAGAGATGAGATTTCATTTAGCACTTTGAGGTTCTACACAATGTGAGTTAAATACATAGTTTATGAGTAGATTATAACATGTAAATTAGTGAAAATTATGGGTTTAGGTGAAAACCTAGATTTTTGATAAAAATGAGATTTAACCACAAAATCTTTTGTGGAATTTAGTGAAAATCATATATTTGAGTTCATGGTGTTAAGGGTAACAACTTTCTTCGAGATTTTCAGGAATCCAGGAATGTGGGCTCGGGGGTGAGTTTTAGGGATTCTTCAAATAGGCCTGGAAAATCACTCTGATAGTTAGAATATGAACTTTTGAGCATTTATTAATTACTTTGTATAATATTTTACTAGTTTAGAGTCGTTTGGCACCAAATTTGGGGATTTGAGCACAACTCGGACCGAAAGTAGGCTTTGAGACAAGGTAAGTCTCTTTTCTAACCTTGTAAGAGAGAATTAATACCCATAGGTGAATTTAATAAATATGTGTACCTATTTATGGAGGATATGTATGTACGAGGTGATGAGAGTCCATACGTAGCTACTAATTATACTATTGTGTGAGTGGTCTAGGACCTATATCATGCTATACCTTCAATGTTTGCCCTAATTGATAACTTAATTACCTATTTCATATTGGAAGTTGATAATAGAAATGTAAAAGGTTAAATGCCACATACTTGAAGTGTAAATGAGACACCAGACTGTTATTGAAAAGTTGTGTTTCTTTGTAGTGTTTTCGATTTGTGGAGCGGGCCGAACGCCTTGGTAGCAGATAGATGCAATCTATGATTCATTCTGTTCGACCCTTAGCAGTGCATAGTTTAAATATTATGTTGGATCGGGCCATACGACCTCGACATAACTTGCGCATGATAAATCTTTGGAACTTTCCATAATTGATATTGCTTAAATACCTTGAGATATAAATTGTTAAATGATGAAACCAAACTTGGGACTTAATACTTACGAAAGGAGTAATTACTATTTCCTATTATTTAGTTTTCAGTATAATTCATATAGGCCATGCTTAGTAAATAATTTTTGATATATCATTTTTAGCCCATAGTAAGTGTCAAAGTCGACCCCTCGTCACTACTCCTTCGAGGTACGACTAGATACTTACTGGGTACATGTTGTTTATGTACTCACACTACACTTCTGCACTTAATTATGCAGGATCTGAGGCAGGTACATCTGGTTATCAGTCCGGCGTGCACGCTTGACTCCTGCATGCTTGATTCCTAGTACGCGAGCTGCCTTTCCGAACCATTCTGTAGCCGCCAAAGTCTTCCTTTTGTTATATTTTTCTATCTATTTTATTTCAGATAGTAGACTAATATTTTTTTATATTGTAATATAATGTTCATACACTTATGACACCGTGTCTTGGCACACACTAGTAGACTTATGATTTTTGTATTGTGTTTCTACAGTTATGATTGCATTTAGCTGCTTTCGTTTTGATTATTATAAATCTGTTATTTATTAAATCTTTTAAATTAAGGAAAGTTATTTACTTGAAAAATTTATAAAAATGGGAAATCACTAGATTGTTCCCTACTAGCTTGCCTAGAAATGGTATTGGGCACCATCACTACCTAAACTAGAATTGGGTTGTGACAACATGGTGTCAGAGCACTAGGTACACGTAGGTCTCTCAAGTTATGGGTAGGCCTAATAGATTCTTGCGGATCGGTGAGGAGACTTCTGTACTTATCTTCGAAAGGCTATAGGGTGTTAGGAAACTACTACTTATTCATCTCCTACAGTGCAGTGGATTGTGCACTAAGTTTCTTTCTCTTATTCTCTCATAGATGGTGAGAACGTGCCATTCAGGGTTCTTCTAGTTGGTACTCAGGTCATCAGGGTTCTTCCAGTGCTTACTTCAATGCCATCCATGCTAGAGATTTCATACTGCCTACCAGCTAATCAGGGTTCTTCTAGTAGGTATTTAGGCCATCAGGGTCAAACTTCAGGGCAACAAATCACTGTGCCGAGAGGTTGTTTCGTGCCTAGAGATCCTGCCTCAGGATTTAGGGCAAGGAAATGCAGCAGGGCCAGCAACCCGCGATTTCAACACCAGCAGTCCAACCACCCAGAGGTGGAGGGCAGATAGGTAGGGGCCGTTTTAGAGGTTGAGGCCAAGAAATGGGAGGTCATCCAGCTACCGTCTAATCAGGTAAAGGCCAGCCATCCGGAGATCCAGCCAGGTTCTATACAATTTCGTCCAGACCAGATGCAGTGGCCTCAGATTTCGTGATCAAAGGTATTATTTCTATCTGCGGTAGGGACGCTTCGGTATTATTTGATCCAGGGTCCACCTATTCATATGTGTCATCTTTGTTTTCATATTTCCTAGTTATACTTCGTGAGTCCTTGGGTACTTCTATTTATGTGTCCACTCCTATTGGAAATTCTATTGTTGTGGATCGGTTCTAACAGTCCTAAATGGTCACATTCTGCGGTTACGAGACTAGAAAGGATCTTTTGTTGCCTGATATGACCGACTTTGAGGTCATCCTACATATGGACTAGCTATCCCCATATCATACCATCCTTGATTGCCATGCCAAGATTGTTACTTTAGCCATGCTAGAGTTACCGATATTAGAGTAGAAGGGTTTATCTGTCAGTACATCTAGTCCGGGTTATCTCTTTTCTAAAGGCTCGACACATGGTCGAGAAGGGTTGTTTGGAATATCTATCTTATGTTTGTGATACTACCGTAGAGTCTCCGATAATTGATTCAGTGCTAGTAGTCGGAGCGGACTATTCAGATCTTGGAGGACATGCTCAAAACATGTGTGATTGACTTTGAAGGGCAGTGGGATCAATTCTTGCCTTTGGCCTAGTTTTCTTACAACAACGGTTATAGTTCAACATCGAGATGGATCTATTTGAGGCTATATATGGTCAGCAATGTCATTCTCCCATCAGGTGGTCTGAGCCTGGCGAGGCTAAGTTATATGCTTTTGATTTGGTGAAGGGTACCTTAGAAAAGGTAAAGTTGATTCAGGAGCAACTTCGCACAACACAATCTAGACAAAAAATTTATCTGGATCAAAAGGCACGTAATTTACCATTTATGTTGGGCGAGAAAATTTCTTGAAAGTCTCTCCGATGAAAGGGATTATGAGATTCGGGAAGAAGGGCAAGTTGAGCCCAAGGTTTATAGGCCCATTTGAGGTGTTGAGACTAGTTGGGGAGGTTGCTTATGATCTTGCCTTACTTTCCAGTCTATCGGAAGTTCATACGGTTTTCCATGTATCTATGCTTCGGAGGTATCATGCCGACTTGTCACTTGTATTAGACTTCAGCATGATCCAGTTAGATAAAAGTCTGGGTTATGAGGAGGATCCAGTTTCCATTGTTGCTAGACAGGTTCGCCAGTTGAAATGCAAGACGATTTAAGCGGTAAAGGTTCAATGGAGGGGCTAACAAGTCGAGGAGGCGAACTGGGAGTCTGAGGAGGATATGCAAAGCAGATATCCATCTTTATTCAGCAATCCAAGTATGATTCTAAACCCGTTCGAGGATGAACGTTTGTTTAAGAGGTGGAGGATGTAACGACCCGACCGGTCGTTTTGCTTTTTATAACCTCTTTCCCTTAAATGAGACTTCTCATATGTGCTTTTAATATTTTATGACTTGTGGGGATGGTTAGTTCGGGATTTGGAAGGGTTCGGGTGAAATTGGAACACTTTGGTCCTTAAGGATGGCTAAAAAGGCTAATTTTGACTCAGTCAATATTTTGAGCAAACGGCCCCAGAATCAGGATTTGACGGATTCAATAGGTTTGTATGATGATTTAGGACTTGGGAGTATGTTCGGATCGGGTTTTGGAGGACCCAAGCGCATTTTGGCGCCTAATAATGAAAATTGGTTCTTTAAAGGTTTTTGAAATTGTTAAATTTGGTTTGGAATAGGTTTTGGTGATATCGAGGTCCAAATGGAATTTTGGGACCGAGAATAGTTTCGTAATGTCATTTAAGACTTCCACGCAAAAATATTAGCATCATTTTGAGTAGTCTAAGCATGATTCAATGCGTTCGGAATGATTTAGAAAGTTGAAGTTCATAGTTTGATCCAATATGGTTTTGGGGTATGATTCTTTGTTTTCTTGTTGTTTCACACATTTTTGAGAGTTCGAGCAAGTCCTTATTATGTTTATAGACTTGTTAGATTAGCTGAACGGGGTTCCGAGGGGCTCGAGTGCATTCGGACCGCCTCAAAGTTAATTTAAAACAAGCCATATTTCTACTTCTAGTTTCCTTCTTCGCGAACGTGGTGAGACCCTCGTGTTAACGATGAAGGATTTTGGGCACTGTAGACTAGGGCTTTTTCCCTTTGCATTTGCGTGAGCACAATCGCATTCGCGGAGGTCTGGGTCCTCTAGCCTTCACGTTCGCGTGACTTGGCCCGCATTCGTGTAGAGGAGGCTGAGCTGGGGGGACGCTGATCATTCTTCGCGTTTGCGAAGAAGCCCTTGCATTCGTGTAAGGTAGGCCAAGCGGGTCTCCGCGTTCGCGATACTCCTGTCGTGTTCGTGATGGGTAAATTTCCTGGGATTAGGCAGTTTTCCTTCACGATTGCGAGGCTTCTTTCGCAGTCGCGATGAAGGCAGACCTGGTAAGAAACATTTTAAAAACGGGACTTAGGTTGTTTTAGCTTATTTTTTTTCATTGTTGGGCGATTCTTGGAGCTCTTAGAGAGGGGATTTTACTTAGAACTTTGAGGTAAGTAATTTTTACACAAAGTGAGTTAAATACATATATTTCATGAAAATTAGTGAATATTATGGGTTAAGGTGAAAACCTATATTTTTGATAAAAATGAGATTTAACCACAAAATTTGTTACGGACTTTAGTGAAAATCATATATTTGAGTTTATGGGGTTATGTGTAACATCTTTCTTAAAAAGTTTCCAGAATCCGGGCATGTGGGTCTCGGGGTGAATTTTAGGGATTCTTCAAATACGCTTGGGAAATCATTCTGATAGTTAGAATATAAATTTTTGACCATGTATTGATTACTTTATACAATATTTGACTAGTTTAGAGTCGTTTGGCAAAAAATTTTGGTGATGAGCACAACCTTGGATCGAAAAGTAGGCTTTGAAACGAGGCAAGTAAATTTTCAAACCTTGTAAGAGGGAATTAATCCGCATAGGTGAATTTAATAAGTATGGGTACCTATTTGTGGGGGCTACATACGTACGAGATGAAGAGAGTTGGTACATAGCTACTAATTATACTAGTGTCCAGGTAGTATAAGACCCGTATCATGCTATACCTGCAATGTTTGCTCTGCTTGATAACTTAATTACCTAAGTCATATTGGAAGTTGATAAAAGAATTGTAAAAGGTTAAATGCGACATACTTGAAGTTGTAAATGAGACACTTGATTGTTATTGAAAATTTGTGTTTCTTTGAAGTATTTTCTATTTGTGGAGTGGGCCGAACGCCTCAGTAGTAGATGGATGCAATCTATAGTTCGTGTCGTTCGACCCTTGGCAATGCACAATTTAAATATTATATTAGATCGATCCGTACGACCTCGAAATAACTTGCGCATGATAAATCTTTGGAATTATCCATTATTGATATTGCTTAAATGTCTTAAGATATAAACAGTTAAATGATGAAACCAAACTTGGGGCTTAATAATTGCGAAAAGAGTCATTACTATTTTTTGTTATTGAATTTTCAGTATTATTCATATAATCCATGCTTAGTATATAATTTTGATATATCATTTTGAGCCCATAGTAAGTGTCAAAGTCGACTCCTCGTCACTACTTCTTCGAGGTTAGACTAGATACATACTGGGTACATGTCACACCTTCTTTTTTACTACATCCCCGGAAGGGGTATAATAAAGAGAGTTTTTTCCAATTTAAGTGACAATCGAACTGGGATTATTTAAATAAAATCAGAGTCGCCACTTGGGATAATTTATGGTGTCCCAAGTCACCGGTTTAAATTCCGAATCGAGGAAAATGTTTGACTCTGTATACAATCTGCGAATCAGAAATTTGCGTAAGGAATTCTGTTAACCCGGGAGAAAGTGTTAGGCACTCCCGAATTCTGTGGTTCTAGCATGGTCGCTTTGATCATACTTGGCTTATAAAATTATTTAATTACTGATTTTAAAACTATGTGCATTTACTTTTCACCGCTTTTTAATTAAGAAAATTATCTTAAAACGGGTTACGCGTATGTATACCCGCTTGTTTGGCGCGTCAAAAAATTATGTCACGCGAACGTGTCCAAAATTAATAACGCTTTTATTATTATTAAGAAAAATTTGGGCTGAAGTTACGCGAACGCATACTCCGGTTTTGTTTTTAAAAGCGTAATTGTGTTATGCGGATGTATTTTTAAACAGCCCTAAAGGATATTCTACGAAATAGTCATTTTTAATATCTAGGTTATAAAGCTAATACGAGGGCCATAGACTATTTATTATCTATTATGGCTCGCCTCAAATCCAAAGAAGAGATGAATTAGTTAAAAGGCTATTAGCGGTGCGACTACCCCAAACGTTAAACCCCACAGTAACTTAACACCAATGTATGACTTACTCCAGCATTTGGGCTTGAGAGCGGGGCCCAGAGCCAAAATTTCAAGGCTATTGAAATATAGATTACACCCAAGCGCCTGAATTGGGCCATAGAAATCTAGCTTGAGGTCAGCCCAGCGAATTGGGATCTACATCTGAATCCCTTTTACAATGCCATACAGGCGTTGAGTTGATCAATCGATAGCCTTAGGCCGAGTAACATACAAGGCCCATGTCGAAACCAAGACATATGTATAAATTACCAATTTGATTTCCAGATTCGTTGTTATTTTAAAACAGGGAGCAACAGGTGATTAACTTAGTCAAGTACTCTAAATTAAGCACTCATGCGACTCCAAATTTATTTAAACATTAGCCTAATCCAGAGGAACAATAAGCGGAACCTCACGAATTACCATGACAAGCAAACATGAAAGGCATACTTACTTTGATTTTAGACTTGCACCACACTTACTTATACCCTTCTGATTCTAACTTATAACAAAGACTTTGCATATTTTGACAAAAAAACAAATCTGATTCCTATACAAATACATGAATCCAGTCATATCAAGTATCAATAGCTTTGCACTAACAGAATGAACATCATAAGACCTCACTTTCAAGGACAAACCACGACCCCTTTTAATAGAATGCAATCTAATTTTCAAAACTAAAATTACAAGCTAGAGATAAAAACCAACCAAGCTCAACTGCATGATTGAACATATGCATGGCAAAAGTGCGATTGTCTTAAATACAAGCCAATATGCACAAAGTCTCTAATCTTCTGAACTTACTAGTATTAAGCAAATTATCAGGCCATAATTTTTCAACAAGGCAAAAAGCAATATGAATTTTCTAGGGAATACTACTGCCGTGACAAGATGAGCAGGCAAGATTGATTACTGTTACACCACATTACTAACTTCAGGAATTCTAGATAAATAGCAACATTGATGATTAAAGAAAACAGTAATTCATTCATGGAATCTTCAAGCAATTACAGCTCTCGTACTTTCATCTCATCTTCTAAGAAGTAAGGAATACCTAGGAGAGAAAAATAATAAGAAAAGAGGGAATCAGCAAGAGTAGGATAGTATCAGCAGCATAAATTCACTCCAAACCGCGATGTAACAGTATCCTCCAGATATTAGACTCACACCAGCTCCAAAATACCCAGATTTCAACTCATTTCAACCAAAATGAATCGAGACTTGTTTCAGAGATTTAAAAAGTTTGAAAATCACCCAAGAAATTAATGGAACAGTGTTTTTTCTAAAGTTTCCAGCCGTGAAGATTTTCATGATTTTTCTAGCTCTTTTTCTGTATTTTTTCTCTCCAAAGACTGACTTGCAAGGCAAGTACACAATGCCTTTATAGGCAATTGAGTAGGGGAAACCTCAACATTGTTTTTTTTTAACCTTTTTTCCCCTTTTAAATTTTTTTTAACTAAGTTACCCCGAAATTTCTAACTTGCTACCCAAGTTAATATTATCGAATCAGAAATTGCAATTCAACCCCACACTAGAAGCTTCTAGGGGCTTCTTATTTCAGTACCAAAAGATTTTCTAGCGTAATTTACCCAAAATAGCCCTTTCACGACTGTTATTTACCCTCCTAGCCAAACAGACCCCGGGTCCAAATGACACAAGTGAATGGGTCTGAATTAGACCCAATTACTTTTAGGCTTAATTGATCTTCAAGCCAAGTTTTAAACCTCAATCTTAAATGGGTCTAATATGAGGTCTCAAAAGACAGGCCTGAAATTGCTTTACTCCTTTTTTTTTCATTACTGTTAAAGCAGAACACAAATGAAATAATCAATAGAAGAAAACTTCAGCTATTCAACTAAATCGTAACATGCAAGCAGAAAAATATTTGAACAAAATAAAAACAAATAATCCAGACAAAATGAGGTGAGAAGACGAAGACTGAGACCTAAAAAGGAAAAAAAATGAAATAAGGAAAGGAGAGTTAAAAATACCTAAGGAAACAAACTGAATGAGCCTCGAACGTCGACCTTCGAACTTATCATTTTTGACCAAAATAGGCCTCTATCGTGTGTTCTCATGAGAATACACATAACTGAAGCTAATTTCGACCTCAAATCCCCAAACACTCAATGATTCAGATTCTTCAGGATTAAGGGTTCTTCTCTTTAAATCAAAATTTGGGAAGTTCCTAGGGGATTTGAAAGGAACTGGTTTGAGATTTTGGAAGAGGGGGTCGAGCGGGCTCTATGGTGTTAATTTGGGACTGACTGGGTGGCGGTGCCGCCGGACACGGCGGAGGCGGCTGCTAGGGTTTTTAATATTCGAGAAGTTTGGGAGGTTTTTGAGGAAATCTAGTGGCAGATTAGAAATGGGGAGGTCAAGGCGAGCTTAGGGTGTAAAAATGGAGGAAATCAAAAAGTCGCCGCCGGTGGAGGTGATTTCTGGCCGGCAGCTTACGGCGGATGGCGGCGGGGATAGGGAGTCTCTGATGAACAGGTGAGAGACGGAGGGGGTAGGGGGTTCTGAAGGGCGGGGTCCTGTTTGGACATTAATATACTAAATGATCTAAGCTTCCCAGTCGTCCGTTCATCAAACCTCGACGGCTGGGATTAATAATATCTCTTGACTGCATCGGAATTGATGGCTATTTCAACACACTCGCCTTCTATGTCTGTCAAATACAAAGCACCATTGGACAACACTTTCGTCACGATGAACGGCCCCTGCCAATTTGGGGCGAACTTGTCTTTGGCCTCAGCCTGATGTGGAAGAAAACGCCTCAGCACTTGCTGACCCACTTCGAACTTTCGTGGGTGCACCTTCTTATTATATGCTCTCGCCATTCTCTATTGATATAATTGGCCATGACATACTGCTGTCAATCTTTTCTCATCGATCAAACTCAATTGCTCCAAGTGGGCTTTGACAAATTCATCATTATCAATTTAAGCTTCTGCGACAATCCGAAGGGACAAAATTTCCACCTTTGAAGGTATCACTACCTCGGTACCACACACCAATGAATAAGGAGTCGCCCCTACTGAGGTACGGACAATAGTGCGATAACCCAGCAATGCAAATGGCAACTTTTTATGCCACTGTCTAGAACCTTCCACCATTTTCCGCAGTATCTTCTTTATATTCTTGTTGGCTGCCTCAACTGCTCCATTTGCCTTGGGGCGATAAGGATTGGAATTACGATGTGTAATTTTGAATTGCTGGCATACCTCTTTTATCAGATGACTACTAAGATTAGCCCCATTGTATGAAATAATCACCTTTGGTATCCCAAACCGACAAATGATATTTGAATGCACAAAATCGACCACTGCTTTCTTGGTTACAGACTTGAATGTTTTAGCTTCAACCCATTTGGTGAAATAATCAATGGCCACCCGAATAAACTTGTCCCCATTTTATGCTGCTGGTTCAATTGGGCCAATGACATCCATGCCCCATGCAACGAAAGGCAATGGTGCAGACATTGTGTGCAATTCCGATGGTGGAGAGTGAATCAGATCTCCATGCACCTGACACTGATGACACTTGCAAACAAAACTGATACAGTCTCGCTCCATAGTAAGCCAATAATAACATGCTCAGAGAATCTTCTTTGCTAGCACGTACCCACTCATATGTGGTCCACAAACTCTCGATTGTACTTTGGCCATAATAGTTATGGCCTGTCTAGCATCTATGCATCTCAACAACCCAAGATCTGGAGTTCTTTTGTGCAATACCCCTCCACTGAAGAAAAATCCACTTGCCAAGCGTCGAATCGCTCTTTTTGGATCCCTTGTGGACTGTATTGGATACACTCCCATTCTAAGGTATTCTTTGATATCATGGAACCACGGCTCACCATCAAGTTCTTCTTCTACCATATTATAGTAAGCATGCTGATCACGGACCTGAATCTGCAAAGGGTCCACATAGGCTTTATTTGGATGATGCAACATTGACGCCAACGTAGCCAAAGCATCGACAACTTCATTATGAATCCTTGGAATATGCATGAATTCTATTGATTGAAACCGTTTACAAATATCATGCAAACATTCTCGGTACGGTATAAGCTTCAAATCTCGTGTTTCCCATTCTCCTTGAATCTGGTATACCAGAAGGTCCGAGTCACCCATGACCAGACTTCCTGGACATCCATATCCATAGCTAACCTCAAACCCAATATGCATTCCTCAAACTCAGCTATGTTATTAGTATAATAGAAACGAAGCTGAGCCATAACAGGGTAGTGCTTCCCTGTTTCAAAAATAAGTACTGCTCCTATCCCAACTCCTTTTCATATTGGTAGCCCCATCAAAGAAAAGTTTCCATCCTGGCTTCTCAACTTGTTCCAACTCATCAACGTGCATTACCTCTTCGCCAGGGAAGTATGTCTTCAAAGGTTCATATTCTGCATCCACTGGATTCTCAGCCAAGTGGTCAGCCAACGCTTGCGCTTTCATTGCAGTACGGGTCACATAGACAATGTCGAATTCTGTGAGCAAGATTTGCCACTTTGCGAGCCTTCCTGTGGGCATAGGCTTCTGAAAGATGTACTTCAATGGATCCAACCGAGAGATGAGGTAAGTGGTATACAATGACAGGTAATGTTTCAACTTTTGTGCTACCCAAGTTAGATCGCAACACGTCCTCTCAAGCTAAGTATACTTAACCTCGTAAATTGTGAACTTCTTGCTGAGGTAGTATATGGCCTACTCTTTCCTATCGGTGATGTCGTGCTGACCTAACACACATCCAAACGATTTGTCCAAAATCATCAAATACAGAATCGAAGGCCTTTCTGGTTCTGGCGGGACCAACACCGGTGGGTTTGACAGATACCCCTTTACCTTATCAAATGCTTCTTGACATTCGTATGTCCATTTGATCACAACATCCTTCTTTAACATCTTGAAAATAGGCTCACAAGTTGTCGTAAGCTGGGCGATAAACCTGCTGATGTAATTCAATCTCCCTAATAGACTCATCACCTCAGTCTTGTTCTTCGGAGGTGTAAATTCTTGGATGGTTTTGATTTTTGATGGGTTCAAATCGATACCTTGACGGCTAACTATAAATCCCAACAACTTTCCAGATGGAACACCGAAAGCACATTTCGCAGGATTGAGCTTGATATTGTACCTGCGAAGCCTTTGGAAGAACTTTCTCAGATCCCGGACTTGGTCAGACTGCTTTTTGGTATTTATAATTACATCATCCACATAGACCTCGATCTCCCTATATATCATGTCATGGAATATGGCTGTCATCGCTCTCATGTAGGTTGCCCCGGCATTTTTCAACCCAAATGGCATGACTCTATAGCAGTACGTTCCCCAGGGCGTGATGAATGCCGTTTTTTTTGCATCTTCCTCATCCATTAAGATCTGGTGATAGCCCGCATAACAATCCACATAAGAGCCAATCTCATGTTTGGCACAATTATCAATCAAGATATGGATGTTTGGCAGTGGGAAATTGTCCTTTGGACTCGTCTTGTTGAGATCACGATAATCAACGCACACCCTGGTCTTTCCATCCTTCTTTGGCACAGGCACAACATTGGATAATCAGGTGGGATACTGCATGACCCGAATGACCTTTGCATCAAACTGCTTGGTTACTTCTTCTTTGATCTTCACACTCATATCAGTTTTAAATTTCCTCAGCTTCTGCTTGACAGGAGGGAATGCTGGGTCGGTGGGAAATTTGTGAACCACCAAGTCAGTGCTTAGACCCGTCATGTCGTCATATGACCATGCAAAAGCATCTTTGTACTCAAACAATGCTTTAATTATCTCCTCTCTGAGCTGTGGTTCAAGATGGACACTTATTTTAGTTTCCCGGACATTATCCTGATCACCTAAGTTTATTGCTTCTGTATCATTCAGGTTTGGCTTGTGTTTTTCTTCAAAAAGGCTTAATTCTTTACTGTTTTTATCAAAGGATTTCTCATCATCATATTCCACTTCATCATCACACTCAATCTCTTGTATTATTATTTCAGAATTAGATTGGCATTTAAGACTGGGCCGGAGATTCCTTATGCATGTCATGTCACTGAAACCAGCATAAAAAGAACTGTACAAGAAAGAAAAGAAAAACAAAAATAAAAATATCAGGAATGAAAAGAAAGGGGAAATTGCATTTCATTGAAATTTAAAGATAACAAGTTTTAACTCATCCAAATGGACGGAACATAGCATCCGAATTACAACCCTAGAAATAATCCAGATTAAACTGAAAGAAAAATCAAAGCCGACTACCACGACTCTCTCCGAGTAGGAAGAGCTGTAGCTTCCCAATTGTTGATCTTTTCACAGGGCCCCACAAATTGCAAATCTACCTTGTCTGATCCTTCTCCGGCTTCCACCATGTTTATCTCGTTGAACAACCTCTCGAAGCCCTTATCCAAATCTCCATCAACATCAATCAATGAACCGGGAACCGTTAACACTGGGCGCTTTCTGGCACTAGGCCTGACAAATGATCTGGACAGCTGCGGGATGGGCTTTGGAAGAACCCATGCTCTCTGTTTCAGCTTTTTGGCTCGCCTTATGTCTGCAGTTGTAGGCTTGAATCCCAAACCAAAAGTATCAAAGTTTTTAGGAAGAGACACTGGTTGTACGATTCCTTGCAGAGAAGCACCCAAACCCTTGCCAGGTATGAAGCCATTTTTCAACATCTCCGAAGCCACCATGACTGATGCGGTTGCTACTTTAGGGATTGGAACACACTCATCTTCTGGGATTTTTTCAACTGATACCGTGTCAAGGACCTGATAGATCCATGGACCCTTGTCGTCTTTCGCTTCGATGAAAGGTACGACGGCATTACCCAGGGCACACAAATTATCCTCACCGTGTACCATAATTTCCTGTCTGTCCCATTCAAATTTGACCATTTGGTGCAAGGTAGATGGAACTGCCTTGGCGGCATGAATCCATGGTCACCCCAATAAAAGATTGTAATAGACCGCCACATCCAACACTTGGAACTCCATAGTGAAATCGACAGGCTCTATTGTCAATTCTAGTATTATATCACCCACTGAATCTTTGTCCCCACCATCGAACCCTCCAACGCAAATGTTGTTTTTGTGAATTCTATCATCGTCCACTTTCATCTTGTTCAACATGGAGAGAGGGAAAATATTTGCACTAGACCCATTGTCGATCCGAACTCGGGTAACCAAAGAATCTTCGCACTTCACCGTCAGATAAAGGGCCCTATTATGCTCAGTACCCTCCATGGGCAACTCATCATCGGAGAATGTAACTCTATTGACCTCAAAAATCTTGTTTGCTATATTTTCCAGATGGTTTACAGAGATCTTGTTGGGGACATGGGCTCATTCAAGATTTTCATCAATGCCCGACGGTGCTCGTCGGACTGGATTAGCAATGAGAGCAAGGAGATCTGAGCAGGTGTTTTCTTCAATTGCTCTACAATGGAATAGTCTTGCACCTTCATCTTCTTCAGGAATTCTTATGCCTCTTCTTCGGTCAAAACTTTCTTTACCAGCACTGAGTTATCCTTGCAGGTTTTGGCTTTTCTTAACTCCTCGGGGGCAAAGCATCTCCCTGAGCGAGTCAGACCATGGGTTTCATAAATGTCCTCTTTAACTTCTTTCCCTTTGTAAATCATGGACATTCGGCCATAGTTCCAAGGGACAACCTTGCTGTTGACTATTGGTAGCTGGGTTACTGGTTTGAGAATGACCGGCTCTGTGCGAGCACCGTCCACAACTACAACGGTCTTGTTAGCTGCCCCTGGCACTACCACTTTTGCTTTTTCCTGCTTCACCGCAACCTTGCCCGAAGACTCCTTCTGAACTACCACAACTGGTTTACTATCTGCCTCTTTCGACTGGATTAACGACTTTCCACTAGTTGACTTTTCACTCGTCCTGACTTTGCTAGACCTGATCATCATTACAATCTGTGAGGGCTTTTTAGGATCTCCTCCTTTTTGCACTTCTCAATCATATTGGTCTCATGATGGGCCGGCAATGGATTCCGGTTGATATTAGGCACCTCTAGGGCCTGAACCTCGATCCGACGGGTGTCAATAAGCTCTTGAATGGCTGTCTTCAACTTCCAGCACTTCTCTGTGTCATGCCCCGGGGCCCCTGAACAATATTCACAACTCAACGAGCGATCAAGATTTCTTGGAAGGGGATTTGGAAACTTAGGCTCAATTGGATTCAACATTCCCAACTATCTAAACTTGTGGAATAGACTGGTATATGATTCTCCCAATAGAGTAAAAGTATTCTGCTTATGTGTCCTCTCATTCTGGAAGGTTTGGTTAGACCGGAAACCTGCTCCATGGGGATTTCTGTAGGCTTTTGGAGGTGGGTAAGTGTTTTGGGGAGCTGGGTAAGTATTTTGTGGGGTTGGTGCACGCCATTGTACATGGGCAGAAGGTTGAGGATATGTTTGTGCATGATGGACAAAGAAGTGGGGATCTGGAGGTGGGTAGTAGTGTTGTGGTGGGCTATATGGAGTGTGGGGGTAAGTTTGGGGGTGGGTTCGAGGCTCGTTATAATACGGCGACGGGCCTCTAGACCAAGCTCTTGACTCAACTACCGCAACGTCCTCTTTCTTCTTCTTCCCCAGTACACCCCCAGTGTCGCTTTGAATGGCCTGGGTGGTTGCTTTGATTGCTGAGTAACTCATGATCTTGTTGGTCTTGAGTCCTTCCTCTACCATGCTTCCCATTTTCACCACTTCATCGAAAGATTTCCCTACTGCTGACACCAAGTGAACAAAATAAGTGGGCCCTAAGGCCTGCAAGAAGTAATCAACCATTGCACTCTCTTTCATCGGAGGGTCAACCCTCGCTGCTTGCTCTCTCCAACTGAAGACATATTCTCTAAAACTTTCCCCGTGTTTCTTCTCAATCTTGGTCAGTGACAGACGGTCTGGGACAATTTCAAGATTGTACTGAAAATGACAGGCAATTGCTTAGGACAGATCGTCCCAAGTGAACCACCGACCATGATCTTGTCGGGTGTGCCATTCCAAAGCTAAGCCACTTAAACTTTGACTAAAATAAGCCATAAGTAATTCATCTCTTCCACCTGCCTATCTCATCTTGCTACAAAAACCTCTCAGGTGCGTCACTAGATCACCATGCCCATCATATAAGTCAAACTTGGGCAGCTTGAACCCTGCTGGTAATTGGACTTTTGGGAACAGACACAGGTCTTTATAGGCCACGCTTACTTGTCCACCTAGCCCCTGAATATTCCTAAAACATTGCTCCAAGATTTTGACTTTCCTAACCATCTCCTCCCGCTCAGAATTCTAAGGAGGCTTCTTAGTTTCTGCCGAGAGATCAAAATGTGGAGTGTAAGAACATGGTTCTGGTGCTTTGAAGGTTGGTTCTAGGGGATAATAATGATTTTTTTAGTCTGGAACAGAGTCTCACTGGAAGATCGGTGCAATGCAGTAGGTGGAGGTGCCACAAATACAGGAGTAGTTGGTGGGGGAGGGCATGAGACTGGTTTAGGTGGTGGGGCTGGTGGTGTTTGGGAGGTGGTACCATAGCATTTTTGGTAGGTAGGAAAGGTCGGGGATGAATTCACGGTGGGAGGGTCTTGAGGTTGAGCCAACGGTGGGATATAAGCAGGGGCCGGTGGTGGATACCACTTTACCCAGGATTGGTACATTTCAGCCATCTGTTGCTTCAGCTTATACATATCTTCTTTCATCGCATTAACATCAACTTCTTCCACTTCTTTTGATGGGTCAACAATACTCGCCTCCAATTCTTGGTTGGCCATGTTCAGCTTGCCTTTTGACCGGGTATTGTAGGAATGAGGTGCTAGAATGGCAATCAACTAACCACCTGCCAGGGCTCTACACATCAACAACAATTTTTTCAGCGGTTAGAGCTTTAACAGATTGGTAGCCGCACATTTGGGGAATGAATGCACCTAAGCAGTTAGCCGTTTCTATTATGCATTTGCTTGACTGCTTGCGTCATCCCGACTTTTCCTAACTTTCTTTTCTTTTCTTTTCTTTTCTTTTCTTTTCTCCCTCTTTCATGCCTCTCTCTTGTTTTTCTGCTCTTATTTTTCTTTTTCTTTACTTCTCCTCTCGCGTTTTTCCTTCTTTCGTTTTTCCTCTCTTCTCTTTCCTTCTTTTCTTTTCATTTTATTTGGTTACAGTCGAATCCTATAAAGATTGCCTACGTATCATGACCCCGCATGAATCAGACCAAGTGTAGTTCTTGGGGATATAAATGAAAAATAAATAACAAAAAATATTTTTGGGGATTTTCAATTTTTCATAAAAACAAACACTTTGACTACAAGGACTCAAGACACACAGGCTCGAAAGAAACTAACAAACATAGAAAAAGACCTACCAGACTCCAAAACAACTTAACAGACTCAAAACAGAAAGTACCGACTCAAATAAAGATCAGAAATACATTAAAGCCTTGAAAACTCCTGGAGCTCTCGGGGTGTTATTTGGTACTGCTGTGGGCTCGTCTGCAAGATCCCCCTGGAGCCTTTCCAGATCTCTCATTACCTGCTAGACAAATGTCATGACTGCCATGAATAAAGTGGTGCGGGTCATGTCCTCACATGCTTGGCATTTTACCACGATGTACTCTGCAATCGCCCTGACCCTTTCACGGATCCTACCCTTCTCTCGCAATAAATACCCAATTTGTCGGGCTCTAACTTCTAAAGTTTGCTCAGCTGCATGGCTCTATTCTTGAAATTGTCGCAGATCCCTTCCCCACTGTGCTATCAAGGCATAACAATGCTCCATTTCGGCCTCAAAATCTCTTTCCTGTGTAGCCATTTCATTTTCAATGATCTTGACCTTTTTCTTCATACTTACCATCCCCTTGTCGTATTTCTCCTTCAGTTGACGAATGAGATTGGCTCATTCCCCTACATCCTTGGCTAACTTAGCTCGAGCATTTACTAGCTCCACTTCAGTCTTCTATAAATCATCCTCGAAATCATGTGCTTTCTAGATAAGATTGTAGATGAGCTTTTCGTCTTTTCTACTCCTGCCCGGGTTTTCAATTGCTATTTTCATCTTTTGGATTTGGGCTTTGAGAGCTTCATTCTCTTAAACCAATTTTCATCTCTCACCTTCGGCTTCTTGGGCTTGGAGATCATTGTTGAATTCCATGTTTCTCAGCTTTTCTTTCAAGGCATGAATCTCAGCTTGATATGCCTTTTCCTTTTCTCCCATGCTAATCTTTCTTGGATTTTGTCATCAAAAGCTTGCGCATGAGGTCTTTTGGCAGGCCTCTTAGGTTCGGGTTCCGTCTCGTTGTTCATACAAGACCTCTTCTCAAACCAGTCAGCATAGTTTGGATCCACTTCTCCCTTTGTGACATCTGGTACCTGGGTGCCATTTTTAAGATACCGGCAACTATTCCAATCCTGTTGAACTAAAGCCTTGGGCAATGCGGCTTCTGGATGCAACTCTATGACCTGAGTACTTATATCTTCATCTTCGGGCACAATATGATACCTTCCCAATTGTCTCAAGACCCTCTATGGTGCATACGACTGAATACTTTTTGCACCCATTATCCTCAAGTAGCTTTTAGCAGCAGACATGTATATGGCTTCTGTCTTCGGGAGCCATCCTATAGACCAATAAATTTGACTTGCTTTGAGGGCTTTCAAATGAGACACACATGCTTTAAATCCTTCTGGCACATTGTAATCCTTTACCCTCTCTTCGTAACTAGTGATGAAGTTATTTGGGCTCGAGCCATAACTCATGAATCTGGGATGATGGCGAAGATGCTCGATCATCCACATTTGTAAGAGGATATTTCAACCTTCAAAGAGCTGGGCCCCAGCTTTGTATAAAGTCAACGCGCGATAGATATCCGCCAGTACCAAAGGAGCAAGTGTATGGTCTTCCTTGGTAGTGAGCATCTATGCGATTCTAGACATTCGAATATCAATTGTCCCTTTCTCATTTCGAAAAACTATAATCCCTAGGAACGCCACAATAAATGCAAACCGGCGATGAATTTACCAACAACCCTCATCTTGCCTGTTGCTCAACCCCTTTTCATGCGCTTCAAAACCCGAAGAGTGCCCAAACCTGAAGTATAAGAAATGGAAAGCACAACACACGTTGCTTACACGACCTTTACTTGTCTATTTACTGATATTTTGGAGGACCAAAAACTTGTGCACTCACGGAGCCCTCGGAAATATAAGTTGTTGCTTCCTCAGATCTCGTCCGAACTCAATGTACCCGGCTATCTCCTCCAGAGTAGGGGTAATCTCAAAGTCTGAGAAGTGAAAAAAATTATGAGCGGGGTCCCAAAAAGTTATCAGAGCCTTGATCAAATCGTCCCGTGGTTTAATCTCCCAGATGTCTATAGGAGCGCCCAACTGCTTTCTCACCCATTTCTGACCATCCTGTTCTAAATCATTCCACCACATGCACAAATGTACCCGAGCCTGCTCCCTGATCACTTCTGGTGGATCTTGGATAAGATTCATTTGTTCCTGTAGAAGGGTAGGGTTAGGGTTGACTCCAGTGGACCCATTTGAAAACAGGTTTATAAAAAAAATAAAAGACCATGATCCCTTCCTTGATATGCCAATTTTAGCCAAGTGGCTATTTTTGCAAGTGTGGCCCCTTCCCAATTCTATACGAATTTTGAGGTCGGGGAGGGTTTATTTGATGACACTTCTCAACCTTGTCCAGTCGTTTACGAAGATAGACCTTCGACAACTAAAGAATACTCTAAGGCTATCTCGGCAAGAACAGTTTAAAATATTGCCGACACTGAATCGGCTTATTTTGACCAAACTTCCAAACTACATTTATTTGACCCCCTAATTTCTTTTTCTTCTTTTTCAAAAATAAGGCCGGACTTTATGTAGGTTGCCTACGTATCCCACATCCGATAAGAATCAGACCTGCATAGTTCAGCCAACTTTGATTTTTGGAGATAACTATTTAACTATTTTGAAAAATTCGGCAGAGTTTCGGGGTATTTTCAAATATCGTGTTTTAGGGCCGGGCTTTATTTCTTCATTACTCTTGGTCTTTTCTCTCTTGTTTTTATCTCTTTTTTATTTTTCCCTCTCTTTTTCTTCCCTTATCTAGTCGGTCAGCATGCAAGCCGAAATAAATAAATGTTCACGTAGAACATAGAATGCATCATGATGGTCTGTTATTTTGGGTACACCTGTCCTAGACGGACCCAACCTCTGTGTTGGGTCCCCTAAGTCAAAATGCATATGATGTAAACAAGCGCTCCTACTAAGGATTCGACATGGAGCTGTGTTTTTCTAAGTTTAAATCCTGGGGTTTTGGTCTAGACTTGGGGTACCCGAGCGGACAACTGGGGCTGAGGAGGGGGCGACGTACCGGGAGAACAAAAGTCTGCCCGACCTTGTCGCTTGCCCAGCCTCGCTCTATTTGGTACAATTTCTACAGAAAAAAGCGAGGTACGCGAACGTATGCACCATTTTCAGAAGACTCAGAGGGGTGGCGTAAGAAGACAATTATATACAATTCAAATAATATTAAAGCGGTAAACAGATAGCATTTTAGCACAAAGGTTCACAAGAATACAATAATATCAAAGATAAATAAGCCAAGTAAAAATCATAAACAAGCTCGAATTCTTGAACCCTGAACCAAAGATTCCGGGTTCTTGTCCCCAGCAGAGTCGCCAGAGCTGTCACACCTCCTTTTTCACTACACCCCCGGAAGGGATATAATAAAGGGAGTTTTTTCCAATTTAAGTGACAATCAAAACGAGATTATTTAATTAAAATTAAAATTGCCACTTGGGATAATTTATGGTGTCCCAAGTCACCGGTTTAAATTCAGAATCGAGGAAAAGGTTTGACTCTATATACAGTATGCGAATCAGAAATTCGGGTAAGGAATTCGGGAGAAGGTGTTAGGCACTACCGAGTTCCGTGGTTCTAGCACGGTCGCTTTGATCATACTTGGCTTATAAAATTATTTAATTACTGATTTTAAAACCTATGTGCATTTACTTTTCACAGCTTTTTAATTAAAAAAATTATCTTGAAATGGGTTATGCGTACGTATACCCGCTTGTTTGGCGCGTCAAAAGATCATGTCACGCGAACGTGTCCACAATTAATAACGCTTTTATTATTATTAAAAAAAATTTGGGCCGAAGTTTCGGGAACGCATACTCCGGTTTTATTTTTAAAAGCGTAATTGTGTTATGTAGATGTATACACAATCACCCTAGTATTTTAAAACGGCCTTAAAGGATATTCTACGAAATATTAGTAATTTTTAATATTTAGGTTATAAAGCTAATACGAGGACTATAGACTATTTATTATCTATTATGGCTCGCCTCAAATCCAAAGAAGAGATGAATTAGTTAAAAGGCTATTAGCGGTGCGACTACCCCAAATGTTCAAGCCGACAATAACTTAACACCAATGTATGACTTACTCCAGCGTTTGGGCTTGAGAGCGGGGCCCAGTGCCAAAATTTCAAGGCTATTGAAATACTGATTGCACCCAAGCGCGTGAATTGGGCCATAGAAATCGAGCTTGAGGACAGCCCAGCGAATTGGGATCTACATCTGATTCCCTTTTACAATGCCATATAGGCCTTGAGTTGATCAATCGATAGCCTTAGGCTGAGTAACACACAAGGCCCATCTCAAAACCAAGACATGTGTATAAATTACCAATTTGATTTCCATATTTATTGTTATTTTAAAAGAGGGAGAAACAACTGATTACTTAGTCAAGTACTCCAAATTAAGCACTCATGCGACTCCAAATTTATTTAAACATTAGCCTAATCCAGAGGAATAATAAGCGGAACCTCACGAATTACCATGACAAGCAAACATGAAAGGCATACTTATTTTGATTTTAGACTTGCACCACACTGAATTATACCCTTCTGATTCTAACATATAACAAAGACTTTGCATATTTTGACAAAAAAACAAATATGATTCCGATACAAATACATGAATTCAGTTATATCAAGTATCAATAGCTTTGCACTAACAGAATGACCATCACTAGACCTCACTTCCAAGGACAAACCATGGCTCCTTTTAATCGAATGCAATCTAAGTTTCAAAAGTAAAATGACAACCACATAATTGAACATATGCCATGAAAACGTGCGATTGTCTTAAATACAAGCCCTTATGCACAAAGTCTCTAATGTTCTGAACTTACTAGTATTAACCAAATTATCAGGCCATAATCTTTCAACAAGGAAAAAAGCAATATGAATTTTTTAGGGAATAATACTGCTGTGACAAGATGAGTAGGCAAGGTTAATTACTGTTATACCATATTACTAACTTCAGGAATTCTAGATTAATAGCAACATTGATGCTTAAACAAAACAGTAATTCATTCATGGAATCTTCAAGCAATTACAACTCTCATACTTGCATTTCATCTTCTAAGAAGTAAGGAATACATGGGAGAGCAAAATTATAATAAAAGAGGGAATCAGCAAGAGTAGGATAGTACCAACAGTAGAAATTCAACTAATTTCAACCAAAATGAATCGAGACTTGTTTTAGAGATTTAAAAACTTCAAAAATCACCCAAAAAATTAATGGAATAGTGTTTTTTCTAAAGTTTCCAACCGTGAAGATTTTCAGGATTTTTCTAGCTCTTTTTTTGTATTTTTTCTCTCCAAAAACTGACTTGCAAGGCAAGTACACAATGCCTTTATAGGCAATTGAGTAGGGCAAACCTCAGCATTAATTTTTTTTTTTTTACCTTTTTCCCCCTTTTGAATTTTGTTTTAACTAAGTTACTCCTAAATTTCTGACTTGCTACCCAAGTTAATATTATCAAAATCAGAAATTGCATTTCAACCCCACACTAGAAGCTTCTAGGGGCTTCTTATTTCAGTACCAAAAGATTCCCTAGCCTAATTTACCCAAAATACCTCCTTCACTACTGTTATTTACTCTCCCAGCCAAACAGACCCCGGGTCCCAATGACCCAAGTGAATGGGTCTGAATTAGATCCAATTCCCTTTGGGCTTAATTGATCTTCAAGCCAAGTTTTCAACCTCAATCTTAAATGGGTCTGATATGAGGTCTCAAAAGACAGGCCTGAAATTGCTTTACTCCTTTTTTTTAATTACTATTAAAGCAGAATTCAAATGAAATAATCAACATAAGAAAACTTCACCTATTCAACTAAATCGTAACATGCAAGTAGAAAAATATTTGAACAAAATAAAAATAAATAATCCAGACAAAATGAGGTGAGAAGACCAAGACTGAGAACTAAAAAGGAAAAAAATGAAAGAAGGAAGGGAGAGGTAAAAATACCTAAGGAAACAACTTGAACGAGCCTCGAACGTCGACCTTCGAACTTATGATTTTTGACCAAAATAGGCCTCAATCGCGTGTTCTCAGGAGAATACACAAAACTGAAGCCAATTTCGTCCTCAAATCCTCAAACACTCGATGATTCGGATTCTTCAGGATTTAGGGTTCTTCTCTTCAAATCAAAATTCAAGAAGTTCCCAGAGGATTTGAAAGGAACTAGTTTGAGATTTGGGAAGAGGGGGTTGAGGGGGATCTAGGGCGTTAATTTGGGAGTGATTGGGTGGCGGCACCGCCGGACACGGCGGAGGCGACTGCTAGGGTTTTGAATATTCGAGAAGTTTGGGAGGTTTTGAGGAAATATAGTGGTAGATTAGAGATGGGGAGGTGAAGGCGAGCTTAGGGTGTAAAAATTGAGGCCATCGGACAGTCGCCGCCGACGGACGCGATTTCCGGCCAACAGTTCACAGCGGAGGATGGCGGGGTTAGGGAGTCTCTGATGAACAGGTGAGAGACGGAGGGGGTAGGGGGTTCTGAGGGGCGGGGTCCTGTTTGGACATTAATATACTAAATGACCTAAGGTTCCCAGCCATCCGATCATCAAACCTCGACGGCTGGGATTAATTCTAGTTGGAATGACGTCGTTTTGGTCACTGGGTGGGCCGGACCGGGTTGGAGGGGGGGAGGGCGGGTTTAGGCCGGAAACAGGAATTTGGGCAGATTTTTGGTGTATTTGGGCCAGCCCTTCTTTTTCAATTCTCTTTCTTGTTTTCAATTAATTCTTTTTATTTTCCCACTTTTTTCAATTTCTTTTCAAATTAAACTAAAAATAAAAAAATTAAAAAAACTTTAAAATAATTCCTAAATACAATTACCCTACCACGTTGTATTATTTAACTAATAATTACCACAATTATTGAGAACCCAAATTAAAGAAAATTATCAAAAATTCAAAACTAAAATTAAAAGTGCAACAATAAACTATTTTTTCTGATTTGTGTATTTTGTAAAATCCTAATTACTCATTAATTAAAGAAATATGCAAAATTAAATCCTAAATACAATGCGTATTTTTGTATTTTTTATGACTTTATGCTAAATTAAAAATGCATACAGAAATGCAAATAAACATGAAAATTATGCAATTAATTCCTAAAAATTAAACAAAAGAAAAATCCTAAATCTAAGAATTCCGTAGGAGTAAATCACGCGAGGCAAAAATTATGTGCTCACAAGTATATAATTTGATATATCATTTTTAGCCCATAGTAAGTGTCAAAGTCGACTCCTCGTCACTACTTCTTCGAGGTTAGACTAGATACATACTGGGTACATGTTGTTTATGTACTCAAGCTACAATTCTGCACGTAATTGTGCAGGATATGAGGCAGGTACATCTAGTTATTAGTCTGGTTCGCACGCTTGACTCCTGGTACTAAACTAGACGGTAAGATGCCCTTCCGAGCCGTTTTACAACAGCCAAAGTCTTCCTTTTGTTATATTTTTATGTCTATTTCATTTCAGATAATAGACTAGTATTTTTTTGTATATTCTACTAGAATACTCATATACTTCTGATACCGGGCCTTGACACACACTAGTAGACTTGTGATTTTGAGTTGTATTTCTACGGTTATGGTTGTATTTAGCTGCTTTCGCTTTCGTTGTTTTAAATCCGTTATTCATTAAATCTTTCAAATTAAGGAAAGTTATTTACTTGAAAAACTTATAAAAATGGGAAATCACTAGATTGTTCACTGTTGGCTTGCCTAACAACGATGCTGGACACCATCACGGCCTGAAATAGAATTGGGTCGTGACGACTACAACTCTCAATAACGAGTTTTAAATTTTAAACTATATTCATAATAACTTCATTAAAAATAGTGCACTAAATATGTATTAGTTTGAATAATTTGATTATATTAATTGTAAGTTTACAAAGAAACGAATTCTAACTCAAACTGTTTTATAGCTACATAACTCTTTAGAGGTTAGGTGGTTCAAGTCTCACTAAAATATAATTATGTTTTAATAAAGAATCTCTCTACAATTATTTTTTAATAAAGAAACTGTACAAATTTATAAGCCTGCTGTGAACCAGATACTAAACTAATTGATTACTGAGTGTTTTTGCTTCAAAGTGGTGTCATTTATCTATTTGCATTCAAAATAACTCGGTTTTGCTTATACTATATGTTGGTGAAAATACAATTACAGTTGAAAGCTAAAATGAAGAAAATAAAATATCTTCAGGTTGAGACACAGTTATCTTGCTCACTTTAAGGAGATCCAAGCCCACTGCAGCAAAGTCTTTACTGGTCTAGCAGTAATCCTCTTCACTTGTCTTCCACAAGATACAACAGTCTCATTACGTCGTATGACTCGAACAAAATCTGGACAAGTTGTTGAGTCAAAGCTCTACCAAGATGAACACCTTCCTTCAACAAAATCAAACTCTCTTCTTCTTTTTCCACAATTTTAACCACACTTTATTGAAACATTCTACAATTATTTTGTTTCACACCATATTATGGAAGAAAGACTCCTATTTATAGGTATATGAATTCTTCCTTGAATTAAATTGGAAGAAGGTGAGGTAATAAGTTATAAAATCATGGACAACATGGGATAATGGTTAAATTATTATGTAATTAGTTATAGAAAATGGGAGAAGAGTTACAAAAGAGTTATGGCTATTTTCTATATCATGGAGTAGTGAAAATTATGAGAGTTATGGTCATTTCCTACATCATGAAGTAGTAGGAGTTATGTGAGTTTTATTTTAATAATAAAATGTTATTATACTAACATCCCCCACTTATTTTAATATTAAAATAAGAGAATTTTACACGTTGAAGGGAGACTATTATGCATAATGATGGTGTGTTCTGCATTGAACCTCCATTTAGCAAAACAACGATCTTTACTCGAGAGTTAGTACTGGTCTCAGACTTGAACTATGACTGCTTTAGGAAATAAATTATCACTGCTTACCCATAATAATCAAGGTATTGATATGAGCTTTATTAGCCAGCACATTACATCCTTGTGCTATCGCTATTTTCATGAGTGTTTCTTTAGAACAAGTCCAATTCTCATAGGAAGCGGCCTGCTTACACACTCACATAGGTGAAATTAGTCAAGGGTGCTCCTGTAACTCTAACACCCCACTCAAATCTCGCCGCCGCCGACCTTCCGTCTGAAATTGGTTTTCTTCTTCTCTTAATCTTTCCTATTTGTTTTTAGTCTTTTTTCTTTTCTTGCATTTCTTATTTTCTCCTCCATTCTTTTTCGTGAATTGACTAAACGCTTACTCTAATTGCTTTTCCCCAAGTTCTGTGTCTGTTTTCTTAGTTTTGTGCAATATCAGCTGTATATCTAATTTGGGTCTTGGTAATTTATTTATTTTGCTTCTCTAAAAGCTTTTTTTACTTTATCTTTTTCTTTATTTTACTTGGTAAATTTTTTGTAGTACTCTGCTTTTTCCCTACATTTTTCCTACTACTATCAGGGCTACACCAGTGGTAGCGGTGACAGCCTTTTTGGTTTTTGGGTCGTGGTATTTTCTGTGTTTTCAGGGAAATTCTCGAACTTGTTGAAGACAAAGTTGGGTGCACAAACACTAGCAAAGGAGAGCAACCGGGAAGAGTGGCATTAAAGGGCGGTGGAAAATAGTGCATGAGCGTACAACTACATCGAGTACAGTAAGTCAACACAGGTTTGGTTCTCGGGAGTTGGTACCTCCCGTTCTACGGTTTCCCTTTTGGTATTAGCTAATTTGATGTTACTTTAGCTCACAATAGTTCAGTCATTTTTCTTGTGTACTTGTAGTCACTTGCTTCCTTTTAGTTCGATTCGTTGTCTGTTGTGCACTAGCGAGTCTTCTTTAGATTGGCTGTAGGTGTAGTGGCTACAGCCTGGGATGATAGATTAAGGGCATGCCCTCGTGTGGGGTAGAGTGTGGGGCTGGGGTCAGGGTGTGGCATGGGATGTAGGGGAGGTAGAGGGGGCAAGGGAGCCTATAGGTTAAGAATCGGGTCATGAAACATAGGTTCGCTAACGTGTAAGTCCATAGAGTTGCGAAGATCTTTCAGAAGAGGAAGATTAATATAGTGTGTGTCCAGGAGACTAGGTGGGTCAGATCGAGGGCAAAAAATATGGATGGGTATAAGCTGTGGTACTCTGGAGTCCTGTGGGGTAAGAACGGAGTGGGTATTCTGGTGGATAGCCACCTTAGAGAGTCGGTGGTTGAGGTGAGGCGGGTGAATGATAGACTAATGACCATTAAATTGGTGGTGGATAAGTGCACTTTAAATGTTGTTAGCGCGTACGCGCCACAAGTAGGCTTGGATGAGGAGATTAAAAGGCGCTTTTGGGAGGGGTTGGATGACATCGTTTGTAGTATTCCGCTTTCCAAGAAGTTATTTATAGAAGGTGATTTTAATGGTCATATTGGGTCGTCTGCAGGTAGTTATACTGAGGTACATGGCGGCTTTGGTTTCGGGGAACGGAACAGAGGGGGCCTTCGTTGTTGGACTTTGCCAAGGTATTCGATCTAGTGATTGCGAAATCTAGTTTTCCTAAGCGGGAGGAGCATTTGGTTACTTACAAGAGTTTGGTGGCAAAGACTCAGATTGACTATCTCCTTCTCAGGAGACGCGATAGAAGGTTGTGCGAGGACTGCAAAGTTATCCCAGGTGAGACCCTTGCGATGCAACATAGGCTTTTGGTGATAGACGTTGGTATTATGATAAGGAGGAAGAAGAGGTCAGTACGAGGCCGCCTGAGGATTAGGTGGGGCGCCTTGACTAAGGATAAAGCGCAGGAATTAGTAGGAAGGTTATCGGCAATGGGAGCTTGGATAAGTAATAGGGATGCAAATACTATGTGGTCGACGATGGCAGACTGTATAAGGAAGGCAGCGAGAGAGGTGTTAGGGATATCTTGGGACGCACCGGTGGCCACGACGGAGAATGGTGGTGGAATGCAGTTGTCCAAGGTAAAGTGGAAGCGAAGAAGGCCGCTTACTTGCAGTTAGTAGGGAGCACTAGCGAGGAGGAGAAGAGAGCGAACAGTGAGAGCTATAAGGTTGCTAGGAGGGAGGCGAAGATGGCAATTACGGAGGCTAAGACGGCAACTTTTGCTCGTCTGTATGAGGAGCTAAGGAACAAAGGGGGGGATAAGAAGCTATTCCGACTCGCTAAGGTGAGAGAGAGGATGGCTCGGGATCTGGACCAAGTGAGGTGCATAAAAGATGATGATGGCAAAGTTTTGATGGGGGATGACCAGATTAAGAAGAGATGGCAGACCTACTTTCATAAACTTCTGAATAAAGAAGGGGATCAGGATATTGTACTAGGTGATTTTTTAAATGCCGACATCCCATATGAGATAAGTGATTGTAGGGACATTAAGGTCGATGAGGTCATGGAGGCAATACGTAAGATGAGGAGGGGCAGAGCTACCGGGCCAGACAAAATTTCGGTTGCACTTTGGAGGTGTGTGGGCAGAGCAGGCTTGGAATGGCTTACTGGGTTGTTTAATATTATATTCAAGACTGATAGGATGACTGAAGAGTGGAGGTGGAGTACAAGGGTTCCGTTTTATAAGAACAAAGACGATATCCAGAGATGTAACAACTATAGGGGTATCAAATTACTGAGTCATACCATGAAAGTCTGGGAGAGAGTGGTAGAAATGAGAGTGCAAAGGACGGTGTCTATTTCAGACAACCAGTTCGGGTTCATGCCAGGGCGATCTACCATAGAAGCTATCCACCTTATTAGGAGGATGGTGGAAAAATACATGGATAAGAAGAAGGATCTCCACATGGTGTTTATCAATCTAGAGAAAGCGTACGACAGGGTTCCTAGGGAGGTCTTATGGAGATGCTTAGAGGTTAAAGGGTCCCGGTTGCCTACATTAGGATGATTAAAGACATGTATGATGGAGCTAAGACTCAGGTTAGGACAGTAAGAGGCGACTCCGAGCATTTTCTGGTTGTTACGAGGTTGCACCAAGGGTCTGCGTTCAGCCCTTTCCTATTTGCCCTGGTGATGGATGCCATAACGTATAAGATTCAATAGGAGGTGCCATGGTGTATGATATTTGTTGATGATATAGTCCTAATTGACGATACAAGATGCGGCGTCAACGAGAGGCTGGAGGTTTGGAGACAGGCTCTTGAGTCTAAAGGTTTCAGGTTGAGAAGGACGAAGATGGAATATCTCGAGTGTAAATTTGGGCTCGAGCCGATGGACGCAGGAGTGGAAGTGAGGCTTGACTCCCAAGTCATCCCTCAGAGGGGTAGTTTCAAGTACCTTGGGTCAATTATTTAGGGGACGGGGGAGATCGACGAGGATGTCACACATAGTATAGGGGTGGGGTGGATGAAGTGGAGGTTAGCAACGGGAGTCCTGTGTGACAAGAAAGTGTCACAGTTACTAAAAGGTAGGTTTTATAGTGCAGTGGTTAGACCGGACATGTTGTATGGGACCGAGTGTTAGTCGGTTAAGAATTCACACATCCAGAAGTTGCAAGTAGCAGAGATGAGGATGTTGAGGTGGATGTGTGGGCATACAAGGATGGATAAGATTAGGAATGAAGATATTCGAGAGAGGGTGGGTGTGGCGCCCATGGAGGACAAGATGCGGGAGGCAAGACTCAGATGGTTCGGGCATATTTAGAGGAGGAGCACTGATGCACCGGTGAGAAGTTGTGAGCGACTAGCGATGGTGGGCACGGGGAGAGATAGAGGGAGACCTAAGAAGTAATGGGAAGAGATGATCAAGCAGGACATGACATGACTTAGGATTACTGAGGACATGGCCTTTGACAGGGGATTGTGGAGGTCGAGCATTAAGGTTGTAGGTTAGGGGGAAGTTGGGAATATTTCTACAACGTGCTAGAGTGAGACTGGACAGTTACGTGTTAGGATTAGGATGCTACTGATCAGCTACTGATGCAGGGCTTTATATTCTAGATATTAGTATACTTTCCTCTTTCTCGTATTTCCTATATTCCTTATATTGTTGTTATTTTGTTATTTTATATTATTCTATATTATTTATTATGAGTCTATTGCTAGTACTAATATATCGACACTTGTTTCTATCACTTGTTTCCTTCTTGAGCCGAGGGTCTCCTGAAAAGAGCCTCTCTGCCCCTCGGGTTAGGGGTAAGGTCTGCGTACATATTACCCTCCCCAGACCCCACTTGTGGAAATATACTAGATTATTGTTGTTGTTAATAAAACTCAACCTCGCAAATCATTACATGATAAATGCACTTACACCATAAGGATGGAACAATAATAAAAATAGTGCATTTAAAACCAAGGCATCATATGATTCGTTCTTCCCATTGAACCTGGTTATAGGATATCTAGTCTGCAGGTTGGGTTTCCTTATATATGACTTATGAGCTTATGGGCTTCAATCCAATCCCCCTCGATGTTCTCCAGACCCTTTCTCTTGCTACGTCCTTAGTCAGTGGATCTGTATGATTATCATAAGATTTAACATAGTCAACATTAATGGTACCACTTGTCAAATATGATCTCATAGTACTGTGTTTTCTCCTTATATGTCTGGATTTACCATTGTAATGACGGTTTTGTACACTACCAATTGCAGCGGTGCTACCACAATGAATTAAAATACGAGGAATTAATTTTTCAAAATAAGTAATTTAAAATAATAAATCTCCCAACCAATTCACTTCCTCACTAGCTGAAGCTAAAGCAATTAGCTCAGCCTCTATGGTAGAGCTAGAAATTATTGTTTGCTTTTTATATTTTTAACAAATAGCACCACCTCCCAAAGTAAATATATAACCTGTAGTATAACAGGAATCACTAGATAAAGTGTTCCAATCTGCATCAGAAAAGCCTTCGAGTACAACGGGATATTTTTAATAAAATAAGCCATAAAGTTTTGTACCAAGTAAATGCCTCATAACTCTTGTTATGGCATACCAATGTTCATTACCTAGCTTGCTTGTAAACCTGCTAAGTACTCCTACTGCCTATGTAATATCAGGCCGAGTACAATCAGTCACATATCTCAAGCTTCCAATTAAGCTAGCATATTCCTTTTGATTTATCACATCATAATTACTTTGTACAGTAAATAAGTGAACACTTGAATCAAAAGGGGTTACAACATGATTGCAATCAATAGAATTATATTTTTTTTAAACTTTTCTCAGCATAATGTGACTGGTCAAGGAAAGCTCCATCACATGTTCTAGTAATCTTTACCCCAAGAATGAAATTTTTCTCACCTAAATCTTTTATGTTAAAATGGCTTTTAAGCATGCTTTTAGTTTCTCCGACATCTTAGAGCCAAATATTAACAAATCATCAACATAGAGCAAACAATTACATTTCATTTATTCCAAAACTTATGATAGATGCACTTATCGCACTCATTGGATTTAAAACTATTTTCAATCATGCAAGAATAAAATTTTTCATGTCATTCCTTAGGTGCATATTTCAAGCCATATAGGGATTTAATAAGTTTACACACTTTACTTTCTTAGCCTGCTTCAATAAAACCATCAGGTTGATCCATAATTTTTTTTTCATTTAGGTCACCGTTTAAAAACAGCTTTTACATCCATTTGATGAATATAGAAATAAAAAATTGCAGAAATACCCATTAAAAGTCTAATGGATGTAATTCTAGTTACCGGAAAAAAAGTATCAAAAAATTCTAGGCATTTTAGTTATTTAAAACCTTTAGCAACTAACCTAACTTTATACTTGTCACAACCCAATTCTCAAACCCGGTCGTGATGACGCTTCTCGTGAAGACAAGGTCAGCCAATAGAACATCAACGCCTCTTTACTGTTTAATCAGCATGAATAAGTCTAAAATATTAATAAATTCACCATAAGACCAGAAGAAAAGAAATAAACAGGGAACCATCCCGATACAGTCCGAAATCGGGGTGTCACAAGTCACGAGCTACTATAGAATTTACTAAAATTCCACAAAATCTGGAACTAGGAACAAAGTCTGAAGATAATGTAAATGCAGAAGATAAGGGAGAAAACGGGGCTATGGACGTCGAAAACTACCTCGTCGCTCCTATTCCGCCTGTCTGGACGGGATCAACGCTCAGGAATGAACTCTGCTATGCCTGTATCTGCATACATGGTGCAGGGAGTAATGTGAGTACTCCGACCCTATGAGTAATAAAAATAAATAACGACTGAGAGCATAAAAATCCCATGAAGGCACAAATAATGCTATCTCAAGCAGTAACATCAATTAAGCAGTAAACTAGTAAAAGTCTCAAAAATTCTCTTTTAAAATAATTAATGACAGATGTTCTCAACCAGTAAGCAATAACCAGGAACCTGCCCCTCGGGCGCAACATCAACTCTCAGTACAGCATCAGCCCCGTAGGCTCAGTACCAGTCACACAATACAACATCAGCCCCTCGGGCTCACTTTCAAATCACATGGGTACTCGCACTCACTGTGGGGGTGCAGACTCCGGAGGGACTCCTACAACCCAAGCGCTATATAATCATAAAGCCTTAAAGCCTGTACATATCGACAAGAGGCCTGAAAGCCTTCTCACATTACGCACGAGGCCTGAAAGCCTCCTCACATATCACTCGAGGCCTGAAAGCCTCCTCACATATCACTCGAGGCCTAAAAGCATCCTCACATCACTCAACATATCCTCACAATGGCCCTCGACCTCAATCAGTCCACAAATAATCATAAGCCCATCGGGCATCAGTAAAAACAAAAATACTCAGCTCAAACACTAGTTCAAATATCAATTAAAACTCAAGGTTGAGTAAAAATATAGCTGAGTTCATGAAACAGTGTAATTCAAATGGACTAAGCTCAAAATAGTATTTCAAATAGTGAGGAAAACAGTGATGATAGCTCACAAGAAGTTCAAACAGTCGGCAATAAGCCCCAAGTATGGCAATAAGCCCAAGTCATAGTGAAAAACAACAAGTCATAGTCAAATACGCGATAAAGTATCATCGGGACTGGACCAAGTCACAATCTTCAATAGTAAATGACCTCGTGCTCGTCATTGAACGCGTGTATCATCTCATCATAGCACCACGTTGTGCAAATCCAGGGTTTCAAACCCTCAGAATATCATTTTAAATCATTACTCACCTCTAGTCTGCCAAAAGTCTAGCTCGCTATGCCTTTTCCTCTCGAATAGACCTCCTCGTATGTCGAATCTGATCAAAACCACAAAGAATACGTCACAATAGGCTAAGGGAACATAATCCAATTGAAAAGACTCAAAAAATATCAAAAATCACGAAATTGGAAACACACCGAGCCCCGGGCCCACTTCTTAAAAAATCAGAAAATTCACTCCACCGGATTCCTTATCCCGCCACGAGTCCATACATATCAAATTTACCAACATCCGAGCTCAAATGCTCCCTCAAACCTCAAATTCTCTTTCTCTTAAGTTCAAGCCCTAACCTCCATTTTGACTTCTAATTCCTTGATTTTTCACCTTTAATTCATGTAATGACACATTAGATTTATGTTTTAGGCTCAGAATTCCTTACCTCAATGAAGCCCCTTGATTCCCTCTCCAAAATCGCCCAATAACATCCAAGTCCGAAGTGAAAATGTTGAGTTCTATCAAAAATTCGCGAAGATGGAATTAAATAACACTGACCAGGCTTTTTCGCTTCTGCGATAAATTTGTCGCTTCTGCGACTCCGCTTTTGCGGATTTTCTTCCTCTTCTGCGGTTTGTCCAATTTTGCCCAGGACCGCTTCTGTGGTCCATTACTCGCACAAGCGAGACCGCTTCTGCAGTTCTCCTATTTGCTTCTGCTGAAACTCCCCAGACTCCACTTCTCGGTTCTGTGGCTTCCCCTTCGCTTCTGCGGTCCATTTCCGCAGAAGCGAAAACACCAGATATCATAACCCTTCAGCAGTCTCCAAACTCCAAATTTCATCCCATTAGCCATCCGAAATCACCCCGAGGCCCCCAGGACCTCAACCAAAATTGCCAACCCATTCTAAAACATCATCCAAACTTGATCCAATCATCAAAACACATCTAACAACGCTAATCATCGATTCTCACCGAATTCAAGCCTAAGTTTCTCAAAAGCTTCTGAAATACGCATTTGATGAAAAACCCGACCAAAACACCTCTGAATGATCTAAAATTTTGCACACACATCCAAATTCACCTAACAAAGCTACTGCAACTCTCGGAATTCAATTCCGACCCTCGGATCAAAATCTCACCTATCAACCGGAATTCGCCAAAATACTAACTTCGCCAATTCAAGCCTAATTCTACACCGGACCTCCAACATCAATTCCGATCACACTCCTAAGTCACAAATCATCCCCCGAAGCTAATCGAATCACCGAAAGTCACATCCAAGCCCTCTAACTCGATAGTCAACATCCGATTGACTTTTCCAAAACAAGGCTTCCTTAAAGAGACTAAGTGTCTCATTTCCATCCAGAATCGACCCAAACCAACTCATTCACCCAAGACGTGTATAATAACACATATGGAAGCAGAAAAATATGGGAAACGGGGCGGTAACTCACGTGACGACGGGCTGGGTCGTCACATCGTCCCCAACTAAAACAAACGCTCGTCCTCGAGCGGGTCAAGAAACATACCTGGAGTCATAAACAGGTGAGGATATATGCTTTGCATCTCCCGCTCGGTCTCCCAAGTAGCCTCCTCCGCAGGCTGACCTCTCCACTGCACCGTTACCGAAGCTATATCTTTTGATCTCAACTTTCGAACCTGACGACCCAAAATAGCCACTTGCTCCACATCTTAGGTCAAATCATCATCCAACTAAACAGTACTGAAGTCCAAAACATGGGATGGGTGCCCAACATACTTCCGAAGCATAGATACGTGAAACACCGGGTGTACGCCTGACAAGCTAGGTGGCAAGGCAAGCTCATAAGCCACCTCCCCAATCCTCTTAAGTTCCTCAAAAGGCCCAACAAATCACGGACTCAGCTTCCCTTTCATTACAAACCGCATAACACCCTTCATGGGAGAAACCATCAACAAGACCTTCTCAACCACCATATATGACACATCCCGAACCTTTCGGTCCGCATAACTCTTCTGACGCGACTGTGCTGTACGAAGCCTCTCCTCAATCAGCTTCACCTTCTCTAAGGAATCCTGAACCATCTCTGTCGCCAATAACCTAGCCTCGCCGGGCTCGAACCATCCAACAGGAGATCTACACCGCTTCCCATACAACGCCTCATACGGAGCCATCTGAATGCTCGACTGGTAGATGTTGTTGTAGGCAAACTCTGCAAGCGGCAAAAACTCATCCCAACAACCCCCAAAATCAATAACACAGGCACGCAATATGTCTTTCAATATCTCAATGGTACGCTCGGACTCTCCGTACGGCTGAGGATGAAATGCTGTGCTCAACTCTGCCTGCGTACCCAACTCTCGCTGAAATGTCCTCCAGAACTGATAAGTAAATTGAGTACCCCTATCTGAGATAATAGACACTAGAACCCCATGCAATCGGTTATTCTCCCAAAAAAAGATCCCTGCCAGCCGCTCCGAAGAATAGGTAGTACATACCGGAAGGAAGTGCGCGGACTTGGTCAGCCTGTCCACAATCACCCAAATCGAATTGAACTTCTTCAAAGTCCGAGGGAGACCACTCACAAAATCCATAGTCATCCTCTCCCATATCCACTCTAGAATAATCATCCACTGAAGTACACCACCTGGCCTCTGATGCTCGTACTTTACCTGCTGACAGTTGAGACATCGAGCCACAAACCCTACTATATCCTTTTTCATCCTTCTCTACCAGTAGTGCTGTCTCAAATCCTGATACATCTTCGCGTCTCCCGGATGGATGGAATACCGCGAGCTGTGGGCCTCCTCCAATATCATATCCCGAAGCCCATCCACATTGGGCATGCAAATTCGGCCCTGCATCCTCAATACGCCATTATCATCAATAGTCGCATCCCTGGCATCATCATGCTGAACCCTGTCCTGAAGGACAAGCAAATGTGGATCATCATACTAGCGCTCTTTGATGCGATCATATAAGGAAGACTCAGAAACCACACAAGCTAACACCCGATTGGGCTCCGAAATATCTATTCTCACCAACCGATTGGCCAAAGCCTAAACATTAGCTGTAAAGGGCCTTTCCCCAATTGGAATGTACGCCAAGCTCCCCATACTAACTGCCTTCCGGCTCAAAGCATCGGCCACTACATTGGCCTTTCCTGGGTGATACAGAATGGTGATATCTTAGTCCTTAAGCAACTCTAGCCATCTCTGCTACCTCAAATTAAGGTCCTTCTGCTTGAACATATGCTGAAGACTGCGATGATCGGTGAATACCTCACAAGATATACCATACAAGTAGTGCCTCCAAATCTTCAAAGCATGAACTATAGCAGCCAACTCCAAATCATGTACAGGGTAGTTCTTCTCGTTGGGCTTCAACTGACGAGAAGCATAAACAATAACTCTACCCTCCTGCATCAATACACATCCGATCCCAACTCTCGATGAATCACAATATACGATATAACAACCTGCGGCAGAGGGAAAAATCAATACTGCAGCCGTGGTCAAGGCTGTCTTGAGCTTCTAAAAGCTCTCCTCGCACTCATCCGACCACACAAATAGAGCACCCTTCTGAGTCAATTTGGTCAAGGGCGATGAAATAGAGGAAAATCCCTGAACAAACCGGCGATAATAACCTGCCAACCCAAGGAAACTGTGAATCTCTGTGGCTGAGGTCAGTCTAGGCCAACATTGTACGGCCTCTACCTTCTTCAGGTCGACCTGAATACCCTCGCTGGACACCACGTGCCCCAAGAAATCTATTGAGCTGAGCCAAAACTCACACTTGGAGAACTTTGCATAAAGCTTCTCCTCCCTCAACCTCTGCAATACCACTCGCAAATGATGCGGATGCTCCTCTTGGTTACACGAGTACACCAGAATATCATCAATAAAAATGATAACAAATGAATCCAAATATGGCCGAAATACACTGTTCATCAGATGCATGAACGCTGCTGGGGCATTTGTCAGCCCAAAGGACATAACAAGAAACTCATAGTGCCCATATCTAGTCCTGAAAGCAATCTTCATAATGTCTGAATCTATGATCTTCAACTGGTGATAGCCTGAACGGAGAACAATCTTGGAGAATACCCTTGCTCCCTGGAGCTGGTCAAATAAGTCATCGATGCGAGGCAGGGGATACTTGTTCTTCACTGTTACTTTGTTCAATTGCTTGTAGTCAATGCACGTTCTCATTGTGCCATCTTTCTTTTTCACAAACAGAACCGGTGCACCCTATGGTGACACTCTAGGCCGAATGAATCCCTTATCTAGGAGTTCCTGAAGCTGATCCTTTAGTTCTTTTAACTCTGCTGGTGCCATACGATATAGAGGAATGGAAATGGGTTGAGTTCCCGGCACCAGGTCAATACCAAAATTAATGTCCCTGTTCGGTGGCATGCCCGACAGGTCTGTAGGAAACACATCGGGAAACTCCCTCGCAACTGGGACCGAATCAATGCTAGGAATCTCAGTTCTAACATCCCTCACAAAAGCCAAATATGATAGACAATCTTTCCTAACCATACGCTGGGCCTTTAGGAAAGAAACCACCCTGCTAGGCACATAGTCAGTCATACCACGCCACTCGATCCTCGAAACACCCGGTATAGCAAGAGTGACTGTCTTAGAATGATAGTACAGAATAGCATGACACGGAGATAACCAGTCCATGCCCAAAATTACATCAAAATCTACCATGCTCAACAGCAATAGATCAACTCGGGTCTCCAGACCCCCAATAGTCACCAAACACGACCGATATACACGGTCTACAATAATAGTATCACCCACCGGGGTAGATACATGCACAGGTAAGGCTAGATAGCCTCAGGTCGTACCCAAATGATAAGCAAAATATGAAGACACATAAGAATAGGTGGAACCGGGATCAAATAAGACTGAGGCATCCCTGTGGCAGACTGAGATCATACCTGTAATGACGGTATC
Organism: Nicotiana glauca; assembly: GCA_026770625.1. Classification (NCBI taxonomy): domain Eukaryota; kingdom Viridiplantae; phylum Streptophyta; class Magnoliopsida; order Solanales; family Solanaceae; genus Nicotiana; species Nicotiana glauca. Next base: position 208,626 of record MU781390.1, read on the forward strand.
TAAAGCAATGGCATCTGTCCTGCCATGAAGAGCATAAAAGCGAGCCTGACCACCGCTCGATCAGCCTCCCCCTCTGGAGAGACCGCTAGCTGCCTGACCCTCACCCCTGGCTGGCGGGGCGGGTGCTGAAGAAATTGGACCAGAAGATGAGGGCTGACCCCTCTGCTGAGATGAGCTAACAGCTCAACGAGGACACTGCCTCCACATATGCCCAAACTCTTCGCACTCATAACAACTCTGGGGTGCTGGAGAATGGGGCTGAAGGGAACCCCGCACGCCGGAGTGACTAGCTGACGCGCTCGGCCTGGAAGAACCTTGAACAGATTGAGCTCAAGATGAACCTTGTGCTGGAAGAGCGCTAAGACATGGATTACTCTGCTGATAACCCTGATGACCACGACCTGAAGATGACCCACGATACTCGGAATGGGCCGACTAAGAAGGCCTGAAAGAACGACCTCTACCCTGCTAGAACTGTCCCCTAGACGGAGCACCACTGAAACTACCAGAACCTCGAGGCCTCTTGGCCTTTCTCTCCTCTCTATCCTGATGGCGAGCCGTCTCAATATCACGAGAAATATCAACCGCATCCTCAAAGGAAATACCCAGAACTCTTTCCCGAGTCATCAGAACACGAATGTGATAGTTAAGTCCATCCACAAACCTCTTTATCCTCTCCCTATCGGTCAAAACTATCAAGGAGGCATGACGAGCCAACTCGAAAAATCTCGCCTCATACTGGGTCACAGTCATATCTCCCTATCGAAGCCACTCGAACTGCCTAGGCAGCTCATCTCTCTGAGACTGCGTTACCCACTTCTCCAAAAAGAGAGTGGAGAACTCCTGCCATGTCAAAGGCGCTACACCTGCCGGCCTACGCTGCTCATACGCCTCCCACCAAGTGAAGGCAGCCCCAGTGAACTAAAATGTGGTAAATGTTGCACCACTCGATTCCAAAATCCCTGTCGTCCGAAGTATACGCTGACACTTGTCGAGAAAACCCTAGTCATCCTCGCCCTAAGCACTACTAACAGAAGGAGGCTAGAGCCTACTGAACCTCTCAAGACGATTTTGCTCATCGTCTGGCATAGCTGGAACCATAAAGTCCTGAACGGGCGCAACTGGCTGAGCTGGAGCTGCTCTCGGTGTCTGCAATCCCTGCACTACCTGCTCAGGTGTACGAGCAGCGGAGGTCTGATTGCCTCCTCCGGCCTGAGAAGTAGCTGCTTTGGTAGAGGCTGAAACTGCCTGAGCCAGGCCAGTGCAAACTGATAATATCTGAGCAAAAGCCTCCTGAAGGCCCGGAATCACAATGGGCACCGCCAGTGCCTCAACAGGTGCTACTGGAATGTCCGTAGTTGGAGTCTGATCCTGAGCCGGGGCAACTGGTGGAGCAACAGGTGATGCCCCCGTGGCTCTGCCTCTACCACGACCACGACCGCGTCCACGGCCTCTGGTGCCCTCAGTGGGTGGTACTGGTGGTCGTCCGCCTCGTCCTGTAGCGCGAGTCCTCCCCATCTGCCAGAGAATAGAACACATAAGTTTTATTTCTCGTATCAACAAAGTCGCACGACAAGAATTTCAAGAATATGAAGTTTTTCCTAAAGGTTCTGCAGCGTCTCGAGGATAAATACAGACATCTCCATATTGATCCGCGATACTTTACTAAACCTATTCATGACTCGTAAGACCTAGTAACCTAGGCTCTGATACCAACTTGTCACAACCCAATTCCCAAATCCGGTCGTGATGGCACCTCTCGTGAAGTCAAGGTCAGGCAACAGATCATCAACGCCTCTTTATTGTTTAATCAGCATGAATAAGTCTAAAATATTAATAAAATCACCATAAGAGAGGAAGAAAAGAAATAAACAGGGAACCATCCTGACACAGCCCGAAATCAGGGTGTCACAAGTCACGAGCTACTACAAAGTTTACTAAAATTCCACAAAATCTGGAACTAGGAACAAAGTTTGAAGATAATGTAAATGCAGAAGATAAGGGAGAAAACGGGGCTGTGGACATCGACAGCTACCTCGTCACTCCTAGTCCGCCTGTCTGGAAGGGATCAGCGCTCAGGAACAAACTCTGATGTGCCTGTATCTGCACACATGGTGTAGGGAGTAATGTGAGTACTCCGACCCAGTGAGTAATAAAAATAAATAACGACTGAGAGCATAAAAATCCCATGAAGGCACAAATAATGCTATCTCAAGCAATAACATCAGTTAAGCAGTAAACCAGTACAAGTATCAAAAATTCTCTTTTAAAATAGTTAATGACTGATGTTCTCAACCAGTAAGCAATAACCAGGAACCTGCCCCTCGGGGGAAACATCAACTCTGAGAACAGCATCAGCCCCGCGGGCTCAATACCAGTCACACAATACAACATCAGCCCCTCGGGCTCACTCTCAAATCACATGGGTACCCGCGCTCACTGTGGGGTACAGACTCCGGAGGGGCTCCTACAGCCTAAGCGATATTTCATCATAAGGCCTGAAAGCCTGTACATATCAACAAGAGGCCTGAAAGCCTGCTCATATTACGCACGAGGCCTGAAAGCCTCCTCACATATCACTCAAGTCCTGAAAGCCTCCTCACATATCACTCGAGGCATGAAAGCCTCCTCACATCACTCAAGATATCCTCACATATGGCCCTCAACCTCAATCAGTCCATAAATAATCATAAGCCTCTCGGGCATCAGTAAAAACAAAAATGCTCAGCTCAAACACTAGTTCAAATATTAATTAAAACTCAAGGTTGAGTAAAACTATAGCTGAGTTCATGAAACAGTGTAATTCAAATGGACTGAGATCAAATAGTGAGGAAAACAGTGATGATAGCTCACAAGGAGTTCAAACAGTCGGGAATAAGCCCCAAGTATGGCAATAAGCCCAAGTCATAGTGAAAAACAACAAGTCATAATCAAATACGCGATAAAGTATCATCCGGACCGGACCAAGTCACAATCCTCAATAGTAAATGACCCCGCGCTCGTCATTGAGCGCGTGTCTCATCTCAACATAGAACCACGTTGTGCAAATCCGTGGTTTCAAACCCTCAGAACATCATTAAAATCATTACTCACCTCTAGCCGGCCAAAAGTCTAGCTCGCTATGCCTTTTCCTCTCGAATCGACCTCCTCGTGCGTCGAATCTGATCAAAACCACAAGGAATACATCACAATAGGCTAAGGGAACATAACCCAATCGAAAAGACTCGAAAAATTATCAAAAATTTACCAAAATCCGAGCTCAAATGCTCCCTCAAACCTCAAAATCTCTCTCTCTTAAGTTCAAGCCCTAAGCTCCATTTTGACTTCTAATTCCTTGATTTTTCACCCTTAATTCATGTAATGACACATTAGATTTATGTTTTAGGCTCAAAATTCCTTACCTCAATGAAGCCCTTTGATTCCCTCTCCGAAATCGCCCAATAACCTCCATGTCCGAAGTGAAAATGTTGAGTTCTATCAAAAATTCGCGAAGATGGAATTAAATAACACTGACCAGGATTTTTCGCTTCTGCGATAAATTTGTCGCTTCTGCAACTCCGCTTTTGCGAATTTTCTTCCGTTTCTGCGGTTTCTCCAATTTTGCCCAGGACCGCTTCTGCGATCCATTACTCGCACAAATGAGACCGCTTCTGCGGTTGTCTTGTCCGATTCTGCGGCTTCTCCTTCGCTTCTATGGAACCGCTTCTGCGGTCCATTTCCGCAAAAGCGAAAACACCAGATATCAAAACCCTTCAGCAATCTCTAAACTCCAAATTTCATCCCGTTAGCCATCCGAAATCACCCCGAGGACCCTGGGACCTCAACCAAAAGTGCCAACCCATTCTAAAAGATTATCCAAACTTGCTCCAATCATCAAAACACATCTAACAATGCTAAAATCATCGATTCTCACCGAATTCAAGCCTAAGTTTCTCAAAAGCTTCCGAAATATGCATTTGATCAAAAATCCGACCAAAACACCTCAGAATGATCTGAAATTTTGCACACACATCCAAATTCACCTAACGAAGCTACTAGAACTCTCGAAATTTCAGTCCGACCCTCGGATCTAAATCTCACCTATCAACCGAAATTCGCCAAAATACTAATTTCGCCAATTCAAGCCTAATTCTACACCGGACCTCCAAAATCAATTTCGATCACACTCCTAAGTCGCAAATCATCCCCCAAAGCTAACCGAATCACCGAAAGTCACATCTGAGCACTCTAACTCAATAGTCAATATTCGGTTGACTTTTCCAAAATAAGCCTTCCTTAAAGAGACTAAGTGTCTCATTTCCATCCAGAATCGACCCAAACCAACTCATTCACCCAAAACTCGTATAATAACACATAAGGAAGCAAAAAAATGGGGGAAACGGGGCGGTAACTCACGTGACGACGGATCAGGTCTTCACAATACTTATCAACGGTTCCATCCTGTTTTAACTTTTTTCTTAGGACCCATTTGCACCCAACTGTTTTACAACCTGGTGGTAAATCAACTAATTTTCAAGTTTTATTAGAAATTAGTGACTCCATTTCATCATTTATAGCCTCTTTCCAAAAAATAGCACCAGGTGAAAATAAATCTTCTTGTAAAGTAGGAGTGTCATTTTTAATATTAAAAACATAACAATCAGGACCAAAATTATTTTCTATTCTAGCTCTTTTACTTCTTCTTAATTAAAAAGCATCATTTTCTTCATTTTGCAAAAATAGAAGTAGAAGAACTAAGCATAGACAAAATATTATCTTTATCTCTTTGACCCCTACTATTTTTAGACTCAAATGGAAATTTATTTTCATGAAAAATAGCATCATCTGATTCTATAATAATAATATTCTCTTCAAAATTTTAAAATCTATAGGTTGTACTATTAGATGCATAACCAAGAAAAGCACAAGTGGTAAATTTTTAACCAAATTTTTTATTTTAGGATTTGTTAGCCTAACATAGGGTAAGCAATCCCAAACTCTCAGATAACGCAAATTTGGCTAGTGATTTTTTCACGACTCAAATAGTGTCAATTTTATTTTCTTATGAGGCACACTATTCAACACATAACATACAGTCAAAATAGCTTTACCCCATAAATTTAAAGGTGCATTTGACTCAATAAGCATGGCCTTAGTTAACTCTACCAAAGTTCTTTTTTTTTCTTTCAGCCACACCATTTGAGGCAGGAGAATAAGGTGTAGTAGTTTCATGAATTATTTTCAACGATCTCACAAAAGAATTAAATAATTAGGCTTATATTCATGACCTCTATCACTTCTAATTCTTTTTTACTTTTCTATCGAATTGATTTTCAACCTCATGGAGGTAATTTTAAAATTTTTAAATGCATCACTTTTATTTTTCATCAAGTAAACATATGTGTACTTAGAGAATTCATCAATAAAAGAGATAAAATATCTATTTCCTCCATGAGTTAAAATTTCTCCAAGTACACAAATATCAGTGTGAACTAACTCTAACAATTCAGTTTTTCTTTCCACTTGAAAATTAATTATTTTAGCTTTATTACAAGCCTCACATTTTTTAAAATTCTTTTTAATCATTGGAATTAATACTAAACTACTCATGATTCCCAATAACGATTATATATGATACAAACGAGCATGCCAAAAATTAGCAGAAGAAAGCATATAAACAGAACTAGAGGAAGTTTTATCCATCTTAACATTCATCTTGAAGATCTTATCACATGCATACCCCTTAATCAGAAAAATACCTTTTTCACTATTACATACTAATCACTCTCAATAATTTATTTGAAGCCTCACTTGTTACGAAGAAAAGACATCAAATGTTTTCTTATTGAAGGAGTATAAATTACGTATTTCAACGTTAATACTCTTCCTGAAGTAAACTTCAACTCGACCTCTCCTTTCCAAGCACCTGGGTTGTGTGAGAATCACCAAGCATGATGACTTTGGGCTCCTCAAATGGAGGATACAACTTAAACCAATCTCTATCGTAGTAAACATGACAGTTTGCTCTAGAATCAGCCCATCATCCATCAACATTTTCTACCATGTTAATGTCTGTTAATACCGCCACAAGTGGCTCTTCGATAATGTTTGCCTGTGGTGTAGGACCACATTTCCAAAATTTGCATGTCACGATCCAAAACTCTAATTTGTCGTGATAGCGCCTATCAATGGTACTAGGCAAGCTGAATTTCAAAATACTTCGATATTTCATAAAAGATAAACCAAAAGGTTTTTCTGAATAGAGTTTTCATAAAAACAAGAGTTAAACTCAAAATACAATGCGTAAAGATAGCCCCAAACATCAGGGTGTCACCAAGTCATGAGCATCTAGACAATCAGTCTAAGAAATAGTGTCTATAAGAGTCTGTGAACAAATGTCAATACATAAAACAAAACTAGCAATGAAGGAGAGACAAGGACTACGAAGCCGGCAGCTACCTCATAAATCTCTGATACTCGACCACGCACGAGCTCGACGTCCTCGGTGATTGGACACACCTGAATCATCATGTGAAGTGTAGGTATAGCGTGAGTACAACTAACTCAGTAAGCAACAGAAACAAATAATGAACTGAGAAGTAGTGATGGGCTATAGAAATACAATTCATTTCAGTAATTTCAACAATGAAGGTAAATATGGATAAATTCCGGCGATATAAGTCAAGTCAGTTGCATATTTACTAAGTTTAGGTAGACCAGATATAATATTCCCCAGACATTTAAAATAGTAATATAAATCAGCTAAGTGTAGCAACAAAGTAAGACAAATACAACCTCTTAGGGTAACAGTCACCCGCTCTCAATAGCTCAAACTCGGCTCTCAGCCCTCAATACACACACTCAATAGGTATATGCGCTTACTGGGGGTGTACGGACTCCGGAGGAGCTCCTACAGACGAAGCGCTACAGACTGCACGGACAACTCATATGCTGCACGGACAACTCACGTACTATAATATCATATCAAGATCCACACTGACACGGACAACTCGCGTGCTACAGTATCACTACCTCACCCTCAGGCCCTCGGCCTCACTCAGTCATCAACCTCCCTAGTCTCTCACGCTCTCAGAAATCATATAAATCAGCCCAAACAGAGATAATAACATGTATCGACAAAGAACAAGAAGAGATGAAGGAATGGTACGCAAGAAAAATCATGACTACATAGAAGCCAGCAAATAGTAGCTAATTCAACAAGTACACGACCTCAACGGGTCCCAATAGTGATATTATATGTCCTAAGCATGATTTCTAATATGAATTGCAGTCGAGTTTCCATAAAACATAGAGAACATGTAGTCAGCAGTAAGCTATTCGACTTTACAGTCTAACGGGATGGACCAAGTCACAATCCCTTCGGTGCACGCCCACACGCCCATCACCTAGCATGTGCGTCACCTCCAAAATAATTGCACGACACAAATTTCAGGGTTTCATACCTTCAGGACCAGATTTATAACAGTTACTTAACTCAGTCCGAGCAAAACTCTACTAAAAAATGCCCTTGCCTCGCGAGTCAGCCTCCGAATATCCCAAATCTAGCCACAAGCAGTACAATACAATTAATATAGGCTAAAGGGATAAATTCTACAAGAAAACTACTAATTTATAGCCAAAAAATTCGAAATTGGCTTAACCCTAGGCCCGCATCTCGAAATCCGACAAAAGTCACAAAACTCGAAAGCCCATTCACTCACGAGTCTAACCATACCAATTTTATCAAAATTCGACACCATTTGGTCTCGCAAATCCCCAAAATTCACACTCCAATTATCAAGCCCTAAACTCCTAAATTTCACCTCAAAAACTCACCAACTAGGTGTAAAATCAGTGAAAAAACACCATTATCGAAGATAAATAGATACAAGGAGCTTACCTCATAATCACTTCAAAATCCTCCAAAATCCGAGTTCCAAAATGTGAAAATGGTGAAAAATGTTGAAATCCTATTTTTATATGTTCTGCCCAGGCCTTCCGCACCTGCGGCTAATACTCCGCTCCTGCGGTGAAAATGCCGCTTCTATGAAAGTCAGTTGAACCCCCAGGGCTCGCACCTGCACTCCAGGTTTCGCACTTGCGAACGCGCATCTGCGGACTTGGCCTTGCTTCTGCGGAATCACTCAATCCTAGCCGCCTCTACACCTGTGTCCTCTTGTCCGCATCTGTGCTACCGCATGTGCATGAAATGCTTCGCACTTGCGACCCCTGTCCTTCCTAGCCTTGCCCGCACCTGGGACCTTTCTCTCCAATTCTGCGGGCTTGCACCTGCGATGAAACTTCCGCAGGTGCGATTACACCAGCTGAGTCCAAACTTTAGCAGCCTTCCCACTCCAAAAGTTAGTCCGTTGACCACCCGAAACGCACCGAGGCCCCGAAGACCTCAATAAATCATACCAACAAGTCATATAACCCAATACTAACTTAGTCGAACCCTCGAATAACCCAAACAACATGAAAAACACGGATTACACCCGGGTTCAATCCTAATGAACTTCTAAACTTTCAAATTCCACAAATGATGCCGAAACCTATCAAACCACATCCGACTGGCCTCAAATTTTGCACACACGCATAAATAACATCACGAACCTACTCCAATTGCCGGAATTCCAATCCGACCCCGATATCAAAAAGTTCACTCCTTGTCAAACTTTTCAAAATTTTCGCTTTTGCCAATTCAATCCTAATTCTACCACAGACCTCCAAATTACAATCTGGACAGGCTCCGAAGTCCAAAATCACCTAACAGAGCTAATGAAACCATCAAAATTCAAATCTGAGTTCATTTAGAAATAAATCGACATTTGATCTACTTTTCCAACTTAAACTTCCAATTAAGAGACTAAGTGTCTCAATTCACTTGGAAATCACTCTGGACACGAACCAACTAACCCAGTAAGTCATAATACAGTTGTTGAATACAAAAGAAGCAGAACATGGGGAAACGGGGCTATAACTCTCAAAACAACAGGCTGGGTCATTACATTTCAAAATCGAACAATATGCCCACTCTTGCCACAGACAAAATATGGTTTCTCAATTTGAACTTGTTGATTCTGTGCTTGATTGTTTGCACTATTATTGTTCTTGGGAGGTCTACCATATTTTTTCTTAAAAGTCTTCTTCTTCGGTTTCAAAGAAGTATTTTTGTGAGTTTCAGGAGTAATATTATTTAAAGTAATTAAATTTACCCTTGTAGTGACGGGTTGTAGAGTGCTCTCTTCCGTTTGCATAAGTACATCTTGGCCTCTTTCCTCTTCTTCCATGCAAATCCACATTATTAACGTCTCAAGTGAAGTTTCTTTTTGTTTATGGCGCATAGTTTTTTTTAAATTTCCTCCATGAAGGTGTTAGTTTATCTATTATTTCACAAACAATAAGGTTGTCTCCAATTTTAATATCCCCAGACCTGTGCTCTCAAACGATCATTATGAAGTCTTGATCTTGGTCTACTACAGATTTGTTGTCCACCATTTGAAAACGAAAAAATTTGCTAGCAGCATATTTTTTCGCACTTGCCTCCTCGGTATCATACTTACTCTGCAATGCTTTCCAATTTTCTTTGCAGTAGAGTAAGTTCTATCATAATAATCATAAAAATTATCAGATAAATAATTAAAAAGATAATACCGACACCACTATGAATCATCGTTGTATTTATCAATTTTTTCTTGAAGGGCAATTAGCTCATCATCATTCATCGAGCGGTTGTCTACTTTGCTTGGATTCTTCTCAGTTAAAACGTAAGAAACATTGATAAGACTCAAATAAAAAATTACTTTACCCTTCCTGTATCGTTGAAACGGAATGGCTTGTTGAGATCTCTCACCTTGGTATCAATGGATTTTTCAACTGTAGCCATAATGAATCTCCTTAAAATTATTGGTGAAAATACAATTACAGTTGAAAACTAAAATGAAGAAAATAAAATATCTTCAGCCTGGGGCGCGGATATCTCACTTTCTTTAAGGAGATTCAAGCCCACTGCAACAGTCTTAATTGGTCCAGCAGTAATCCTCTTGTCTTGTCTCCCCAGGATACAACAACCGAATCACGTCTATGACTCCAACAAACTCTGGACAAGTTGTTGAGTCCAAAGCTCCACCAAGATAAACACCTTCCTTCAACAAAAGTAAAAACTCTCTTCTTCTTTTTTACAACTTTAACCTCACTTTATTTAAACACTCTATAATTATTATTTTTCACACCACATTTTGGAAGAAAGACTCCTATTTATAGGAATAGAAATTCTTCCTTGTATTAAATTGGAAGAAAATGAGGTAATAAGTTATGAAATCATGGAGAACATGAGATAATAATTAAATTATTATGTAATTAGTGGTAGAACATGGGAGAAGAGTTACAAAAGAGTTATGGTCATTTTCTACATCATGGAATAGTGGGAGTTATGGCCATTTTCTATATTATGGAGTAGTGAGAGTTATGGGAGTTATAGCCATTTTCTACATCATGGAGTTGTGAAAGTTATGTGAGTTTTATTTTAACAATAAAATGATATTACACTAACACTATATACACATACTTGGTAAAAAATTTCGAATGTGACATCGCTTCCCATAAGGTGGCTTCGCCCCTGGTTGTGATTGTTTGAAATCGCTTCAAATTGTTCTGAACCATCTTTTCCCTCTTCCAAACATCCATACTATCTTTCAAATATATGATTTAGATATTATAAATCAAGCACCCAATCCGATAAGAGCATCAAATATGGATCACGTCCGAAACGGGGGAAATAACATTTCAAACACCCAATGCCCAACTTAAAGCCTGAACATAATCAATTACTTACCCAAAATAATTCTGGGTTTACACTTCAGAAGAAACAACTATCGCTACTAGTTCGAAAGATGGAACTTCTCGAGTAAATCAGCGCTTTTAGAAAGTTCAGGCCCAACTTTAGTAGAAGTAACTTTTTGGTTTTTCCGCTTGGCCGAGTAACTTGTGATGTCTTTTTATTCTTATGAAATATAATGCTATATTTTTTCAATAAAAATAGAGATTGGTCCATGTGATATTATATGAGCATAGAACAATACTTTGGAATGAACCCAACAAGATAGTGGGCATCCCATCTAAAATCTCACAAATGTATTCTTATAAACAGCATATGGTTTCAATGAGAAAATATCTTATATCATCAGCTACAATTTGAATATAATAATATAATTTTATAAATATCATTTATATATGTCCAATGTCTCATATTATTTTTGTTGATCTCATATAAAAATGGTCATAGAATTACTAAAATTTATAATAGACCATACAACTGATCTCCAAATTCTTATCAACAACCTAACTGAAAAAGAATTTGGAGTGGAAAATTTACATTCTTTGAATATGTAGAAGCAAGACTCAGCCTCAAGATATCAATAAGCAAAGTTTATAATTAAGAAATAGTTATTGTCATGAAGTTTCAAATTTGACAGGTAAAATCATGATAATTTTCTGCAGTTTCACTTGTTTAGTTTGAAACTACAGGGCATGATTCATTTTGGAATTTTTACACCCTATAGAAAACCTTAGTACCCTATTTATCAATAATAAATACCATTTTAAAATATTACAT
>MU781393.1:2453-23690 GCA_026770625.1 Nicotiana glauca
TGTCTAGCCTCGTCACTACTTCGCCGGGGTTAGGCCATGCACTTACCAGCACATGGGGTCGGTTGTGCTGATGCTACACTTATGTGCTTTTTGCACAGATTACGGTACCGGAGCAGCTTTTGGACCACAGCAGTAGCCTATTCGACCGGGAGCTGACTTCAGTCCAGGAACTTCGAGGTAGCCTAGCTGGCGTTCGCAGGCCGGAGTCTCTTTTCTATGTTTAGTTTGTTTTCTTTGTACCGAGACAGATGTTTTGTGTTTCCATTTCAGACTTGTTTGTAGCACTCTTTAGTAGTCTGTGAGCTAGTGACACCAGATTTTGTGTAGAGATATGTTTTAAACTTCCGCATTTTAATTTCATTTTTATTAAACTTAAAGTCTTCCGCTCTTATTTAATTGTCTTTCGTATAATCATATTGTTGAGACTTATCAGAGAATGTTAAAGTTTGGCTGGCCTAGCTCCGTTAGTAGGCGCCATCACGACTCCCGATGGTGGAAAATCTGGGTCGTGACAATAAAGGAGACTTTCACATTGTAAAAGGGCATGATTATGATTCTGGAATAATACAACTCTCTTATTTTCTCCTACTCTCTCTCTCTAGCTCTACCTCTAACGAATACTTATTCTCAAGTTCATACTATCATTTTCCACTATCAGATCTACTATAATAATTTTCATCTTTTTCATCTCTAGGTTTTATTATATTTGATTACGATTTACCCTTATTTATTTTTAATTATTTTTAAGCTTACAAAGTATATTGATAACTTTTGAGCCAAACAATATTTTTAACTTTAATAAAAAATTTAATATAGTCATTAATGTTTGAACAAAATTTACTAGGATCGAACCCATGGCTGGGCTTTCACCTGTACTCATGAACCATGATTGCAGAACTGTAGAAAGATTTGTACGAAGGAAAAAAGATTTTGAAAGAAACGGTTGGAGGTGTGGGATAGTTTATAAACTTCATAAATATTTGTGAGTAGGGTGTCATAAAAACTCAAAAAATCGAACCAAACCGAAAATCAAAGCAATCAAAAAAATCGATACTTTTTGTTTGGTTTGGTTTTGGTTTTGGTTTTGAATTTTAAAAACCGATCAAATTTGGTTTGGTTTTGGGTTTTAATTAGAAAAAAAATCAAACTAAACCGACTATAGGTGTAGCTATTTCAAAATTATTATTACACACACACACACATATATGTGTGTGTGTGTGTCTGTGTGTGTGTGTGTATTGTTATACAAAGTTTCAAAAAGTTTATGGTAAATATTAATACACTACAAAAAAAACTAGAATTAGCTACGAACGTCGTCGCTAATCTGTTACTAAAATGCTCGTAGCTAGCAAAATCTTTTGATAATCCGTCGCTAATCCATCGCTAATCTATCGATAAATGAGATTAACGATGGATTTTTCTGTTTAGCTACAAATTTTGTCCGTCGCTAAACCCTGGTTTTTTTAGTAGTGATAGTTTGCCCTTTTAGTATAGTTCTTTACCTTTACATTCTAGTTAATTTGATTGATAGTTTTCTTTTGTTTAGTATAAGAATTCATTTCGTGTTAAAAATAATATATTTTTAATCGAGTCCTTAAATTATTCACCCCTATTTGATTCAATTATCGTCAATATATTTTGGTAAAAAAATAGATTTCTCAAAGGAAAATTGATTTGATAGTGTTACGTTGAAAATGTGGTTGCTGAAATATGTGTTTGGTGGTGTATGTATTATATTTAAGAAAAAACCCGACAAATGAAAAATCGAAAAACCGACACAAACCCAATCGAGAAAAATCGACTTAATTGTTTTGGTTTGGTTCTAATATTTGAAAAACCGACTTACTTGGGTTGGTTTCTTTTTAAGAAAAAACGATCCAAACCAAACCATAAACACCCCCTGTTTGTGAGTGTTCTATGAGTGAAATAATAATTTTTTCTGATAAAAAAAATCTCATACTTATTCTTCACTACAATTTAGTTTCCCTCTTAAAATAGTTTTGAAACTCTTTTTTTTTTTAATAAACATCTTCAAAAAATTGCGCACCACACAAAGCCCATTTATCTTGACCCCTTAGGCCTTAGCATGTCAATGTAGTCTTAAATATGGATTTTAAAAAGAATGTAGTACATATTATTATTTCGTTATGCGAATAAAGATATTTTATTGAGCTTGATAATAGAATGTAGCATAAGTTGTGCCAAGAATTTCATGTGTTATAATGGCCGTTGAATCTTCTATTTATAGCTATACCTTGAGAAACAAGATCTTATGATCAAGCTTCTCTTAAATGACAATAAAGAGGTCATTGATGAATATGTAACGGCAGGTCATAAATGCAAATATTTCACCGGCTGCCCATTTAATGCTAGATAATATTATTCATTGAATGTCATATGGTGACAAACATCTGACCCGCTCACGTTGATTGTGCTCCTTTTGGCGTCCATCCGATGCCAATTGCACTTATTGTTTCCCGTACTGATTATAACTCGATTTATCTTCTGTCTGTCCTCGGTTCCATTAGGATCCATCGTTCACTGACCATAAAACATTTGCCATGTATTAAAAGCTAATTAAACATGGTATGCTATTTGTATAATTATAAGAGCATGGTTCTTTAACCGTATAACATTTATACATGATTAAGAATAAAGTAGTTGGGTTTCTAATGATAATATAACAAGTTACCTCATACTATAGGAAAGTTGTTTACTTGGCTTTAGATCATGACTTTCTTCATTCCAAATATATTGTACAGTAGCTTGTTGCTCAAAATATATACAGTGGAGTCATTATTTTTGAAATGTAAGGAATGAACCATCGTTCTCATGTCACTGCATCTTTGTTTTATATCATGCGTATTCCTTATTGTATGAGTTTGTTGGACAAGCTAAGGTAATAGCTTCTCACGTGTGTGTCTAACCAATAGAATGCTTTTCCTATATAATACAAAATGTAAAGGACATCAGCGAAAATATTTTTTCTTATATTATTATTTTAACTAAATGTTTACTTGTGATAAGATTAACAAAATAGAATACTAATGGTATTATTATTGATGTAACATTTTATAGTACAAGAAGATATGGGATATACAGGTAAATGATTATACGTACAATACAAATTATTTAGGGTAAATTTATTATCGTAACATATTAAAGATTTGATGACTTTGAAAATTTTAAAAAATTGCAAGCAGCAAAATAGATCTTAAATAAAGTATCTCTATTATAAAGTTAATGTGAGAGTATTTTAATAATACTCAAAAATTTAAATAATACATGAACATTTTTTAGCAATGAAATAAAAGGTGAATAAATTAAATTTTCAGGAGTAGTATAAATTTGTATTATACTTCTTTATATTAAGCAAGGATATTTCGCCGAATGGTAAAATAATAAAATGTCACATGAAGATATATATAAAAATACTAAATAATGAATATCCAATAATGATAAGCACTAATAAACAAAAAAGAAAAAAAATAAAAATAAAAATATATAAGGATGAGACTTATTTAATTTGAGATGAAAAAGTGTCTTTCTAATTATGATGAGAAATTTCAATAATAAATAATACCACACAACTAAATCTTAATAAAATCAAAACAAAAAATATTGAACAATGAAATAATTTGAAGTAACGAGTAAATAAGCTTACCCACAAAAAAAAAAGGCGAAATGCACAAAGTGCTCATTTAAGTTGTCACTAACAATCATTTGAACATCTTAACTTGCCATATGACATGTGATGAACCAAAATGTCATATTTTGTTTTAAAATCCGTTTTTCGTGTTCTGAGGCCTTGAAAACCTCCTTTTATCTCTCCTCGATTTGTATGCACAGTTCGTGCGCGATACCGGAAAGCTTTTGTGTGAAAAAGTTGACTTTGGTCAATATTTTGGGTAAACGAACTGGGGCCGTGTTTCGACGGTTCCGAAGGATCCGAGTAAAATATGGGACTAGGGCATACTCAACATTATTGCTGGCACTCAAGGAAGAAGGCGGGGATGACTGTAGCTCGTGATATTTGGAAAATGGATCAAAAAATCATATTTGTGGATGTAAAGAGAGGTTTGTGGAGATCAATAAAATGGTGAGAGGTAATGTGTCTTTTGGAGATACTTCAAAGATGCAAATGGAAAGGATAAGTACAATTTTGATCTCTTATAAATATAGTAGTCACAAGCTAATTCAAGATATTTATTATGTGCCAAATTAAATAGTAATATTTTGAGTTTGGACCAACTTCCTGAAAAAGAATATGACATAAACATGAAAAATAAGCATCTTTGGCTTAGACATTCAAGTGGAATCTTAATTGCTAAAGCATATGGCGAATAATAGATTATTTTCTCTGAATCTTTAGACAATTGATGCAAAGTGTTTGAAGATTAATGTGCAAGATAAATCATGGTGTTGACATATGCGATTTGGGCACTTGAATTTTGAAGCGATCGAATCAATGAAGAAATAAACATGGTACACGGGATACCATCAATCAACCATCTTGAAAAACATGCAAGGAGGACTGTGAAGCTTGTCTTCTTGAAAAACATGCAAGGAGGAGTTTTCCAAAGGAGGCCATGTTAAGACCAATTAAAACACTTCAGCTTGTTCACACTGACACATTTCTTTGATAATAGTAAATACTTTCTACTTTTCATTGATGATTTTAGTATAAAGACTTGGATTTATTTCTTGAACTAAAAATCTGAAGCTTTTGCTGCTTTTAAATTTTTTAAAATAATTGTTGAAAAAGAAAGTGGCTATTTAATAAAAGCTTTAAGGTCCGATAGAGAAGGTGAATTCACTTCAAAAGAATTTAATGACTTTTGTCAGTCTATTCATCGCCCTCTAACGGTACCTTATTCACCCTAATAAAATGAAGTTGCAGAGAGAAAGAATCGAATGATTCTTAATATGGCTAGATGTAGTTGAAAGCTAAAAGCATGCCTAAGGAATTTTGGACTGAAGCCGTTTCTTGTGTAGTTTATTTGAACAACAGATCTCCAACAATAAATATTAGAGATCAAACCCCTCTAGAAGCATAAAGTAGAAGAAAAACAAGTTTAAAGCACTTGAGAATCTTTGGGAGCATAGCCTATGCTCATATGTGACCACAAGGGAGAGCGAAGCTTGGTGATTAAAGTGTCAAGCATATGTTTGTTGTCTATGATATGAGTTCAAAAGGCTAAAAGTTATATAACCCAAGTAGTGGTAGGGTGGTGGTAAGTAGCGATGTTGAATTTGACAAAGAATTGGCATGGATTTGGGAAGCTTAGGAAGAAAATTCACATGATTTTCTTCCATACTTTGGGGTTGAAGAAGAACCACAGACCGTGGAACATATGCAGGATACAACTCTACCTCCTTCTCCAACCAGTGTTGCATCTCCCTATTCTCAAGAAAGTTCAAATGAATAGCTGCAAAGGACAAGGAGTATTCAAGAGCTCTACGAGGACACAAGTTACTAATTTTGATTTTTATATTGTCTCTTTGCTGATAGTGAACCAATAAACTTTGATGAAGTTGTTACAGATAAAAGGTAGAAACAAGCCACGTAGGAGGAGATGAAGTCAATAGAGAAGAACAACACTTGGGAGTTCACAACTCTTCACAAGGGTCATCGAGCAATTGGAGTAAAATGAGTATACAAGACAAAGAAAAATATTGATAGAGATGTGAAGAGATACAAGGCACGACTTATGGTTAAAGGGTACAGGCAAAGGAAAGGCATTGACTATGAAAAATTCTATGCACATGTTGCCTGCATGGAGACGATTCATTTGCTTATCTCTTTGGCGGTGCAAATGGAGTGGAAGATGCATCAACTAGATGTCAAGTCAGCCTTTTTGAATGACTATCCTGACGAAGAAGTCTATGTTGAACAACCATTAGGTTTTGTGGTAAAAAACCATAAAGATAAAGTGTTGTGGTTGAAAAAAGATTTATATAGATTAAAGCAAGCCCCAAGAGAATGGAATAGTTACATTGACAAGTATTTTCAAGATAATGAGTTTACTCATTGTCTCTATAAATATGCTCTGTACCTTAAAGTTCATACTAATAAAAACATCTTACTTGTTTGTTTTTATGCTAATGATCTTATTTTCAGGGGTAATAACCCAAGTTTTTTTGAAGCTTTTAAGAAAGATATGTCTCATGAATTCGAGATGATAGACGTGGGGCTCATGTCATACTACCTGGATGGAGGATTGAATTTCTCTCTCTCAAGAAGCTATACAAAAGAGACATTGAAGAAGTTCAACATGCTCGATTGCAACCCCGTAAACACGCCGATGGAGAGTGGGACAAAATTGTCCAAGTTAATGAATGAGAAAAAGTGGATCTCACATTTTTCAAAAGTCTTATGGGAAGTTTGAGGTCCTTGACTTGTATCAGGCCAGATACACTCTTTGCAGTTGGAGTAGTAAGTCGTTTCATGGAAGCTCCTACCTCCACTCATTTGAAAGTCACTAGAAGAATTCTTCGTTACTTAAAAGGTACGATTGACTTTGGGTTATTTTATTCTTCTTCTAGTGATTTCAACCTTATGGGATTTTGTGATAGTGATTATGCTGGAGATTTTAATGATAGAAAAAGTATAACTGGTTTTGTATTTTTCTTGGGTGATTCTGTTGTTTCTTTGAGTTCAAAGAAACAATCACTTCCTACTCTCTCGACTTGTGAAGCTGAATATATAGCAGCAGCATCTTGTACATGTCATGCTATTTGGTTGAGAAGATTATTGAAGGAGCTCAATTTACCACAAATTGAAGTTACAGAGATTCGTATTGACAACAGATATGCACAAGCACTTGCCAAGAATCCGGTGTATCATGATCGAAGCAAGCATATAGATACAAGGTATCACTTTATCAGAGAATACATTTCCAAAAAAGAAGTCAAGCTCAAGTATGTGAAATCTCATGACCAAGTTGCAGATACTTTCACACAGCCTCTCAAGTTTGAAGATTTTCAGAGATTGCTCTTAGAATGAAGAAAAAAATCAAAATTAAGGGAGAGATTTGTGGGACCTACCTAAATAATAAATAAAATAAAAGAAAGCGATGATTGGCCAAACTTACGGCTTGGGCGGTCGACAACTTGCAAAAATCAGTTTTTCTAATGTTGGTTTTCTGAATGAATATTCCAGTCTTTTGATTGGTAAGAGGTGCGGTGACTTCTCCTATAAATAGAAGTATTCAGTTTCATCTCAAACACACCAAAATCGAGAGAAGTTAGAAAGAGTTAGAGAGAGTAATCCACGTATAGTCATCTGTGAGATAAATTGAGAGAGAGAGAGAGAGAGAAAGAGAGAGAGAGAGTAGTGAGGTGTTTAAATAAAGAGTATTATTTTTTTCGAAGTTGTAGTAGTCTCATGACACTATCAAGTTGTATAGTATAATGATGTTATATTGCTCACTCGAGTATTGTATTTTACCCCATTAACGAATTTGATGTCGTTTTTACTCTCTTATATTATTATTATTTCCCGTGGATACTATTCCTGGACGGGATTGTTATTTTTGAACTATGTAACTGAAAACAAGAAACAATGATTATAGGAGTTTAATGGGTGTCTAGCATAGCAGACTGTAATAATCTTTAGAGTTGACATGAACTTTGGAATTTTTCATATAAACTGTCCTCACATGCTGCTAATCATTCTGCATATCTTTAACCTGGGTGTATGGTAAACATGTGTTTCTTTTGGGTAATTTCAAATGTGCAACTTATGAATTTTTGAAATGCGATCGTAGCCTGCATGTCAGTTTTAGTTTTGTAGGTCTGTGCTTCTTTACTGGATCCAGTCAAGCTTTACTTGCCTTCAGGTCCTTAGGGGTTGTTTGGTACGCGGACTAAATTATTCCGGGATTATAGTCCTGAGATTATAATTCCTAAACTAATTTATCCCACATGAGAGGTAGGATAAATAATATAAAGTTTGATGAGATAAACGTACGGTATAAATTTATTTTGCGATAAATTTGTACCGTCAACCAAACATGGTATAAATTTAGTACCATACACTATATCACGTTATTTCACCTTATCCTGAGTACCAAATGACCCCTTAGAGGCTCGCAGCTTCTCTCACATGCAGGAGATGTAAACATAAACTATAATTCTACCAGGATCTTGAACATGATAATCTTACATGTAATCGTCATAGAAAATATACCTGAAGCGGAATCCATTATCTTGAAGCAGAAGCGTTAATTGAAATTGATTTCTCGCCCCTTGCCCTAGATTTCGTTACCACTGACTTTAGGGATGGAAGAGAGGAAAAGCAGTAACTCTAATGGGTGGGGAGATGACCAATTTATAGAGGTTCTCACTTAATCTGGCACGTCCATCAAGTAACCAATCGGACGGATGAGATTTGCCCATTAATTAAATATTAATTATGGGCCTAATCTTATTGGGCCACATTTAGCGTAGGAAATAACTTACATTCTCCCACTTGGCCCAATAATCACATAATATTAATATTTAATATAGGAACATTAGTTGCGCATAAATAAATCTCTTCTATAATATCCATCATAAATACCATAATACGATAAACTAGTAAATACGAGTTATGGCGGTGATACATAATTTGTCTACATACTCCCTTCCATATACTACAACATTAGTAATTTATCATATCAGGTTCATAAGCTATAAAATATTATGGTCCACAATAATGTCTCTTTGAGACTTGTCCTGTAATATCTCAAAACAATAATGTGTACACCATTACGAAAAACAGAAAATCACTAATGTATATCAGAAACATATAAATGAGCTCAGAGTGTCAAACCATCATAAATACATCAATCATAAATACAACCAAGACCCATTCTATGTACATGTTTTTAAATATCTTTGGCTGTAAACCTTTCGTTAACGGATCTGCAATCATGAGATCTATTCTAATATGCTCAAGTGACACTCTTTGTTTCTGAACTTCTTCCTTGACAGTAAAGTACTTTAATTCCATATGTTTGGCACCTTTGGAGTACTTATCGTTCTTGGAGAAGAATACTATTGCAGAATTATCATAGTAAATTTTCAGCGGCTTGGTAATGGTGTCGACAACCCCAAGTCCTGAAATAAAGTTTCGCAGCCATAATGCATGAATTGTGGCCTCAAAACATGCCACAAATTCTGCTTCCATCGTGGATGTAGCAATGACAGATTGTTTGGCACTCTTCCACGATATTGCTCCTTCAGCTAATTGGAACAAATAACCAAACGTGGATGTTCTAGTGTCAATACATCCAGCGAAATCTGAATCCGAGTATCCAACAACTTCCAAATGTTTAGATCTCCTATACATGATCATGTAATCCTTCGTTCCTTTCAGGTACCTCAAAACTTTCTTTGCAGCTTTCCAGTGATCAAATCCTGGGTTAATCTGATATCTTCCTAACATTCCGACCGCAAAGCTAATATCCGGTCTTGTGCAAGTCTAAGCATACATCAGACTACCAACAATAGAAGAGTAAGGAATTGATTCCATTTATTTTCGCTCTACATCATTCTTAGGACATTGCATGAGACTAAATTTGTCCCCTTTTTGAATTGGAACAATTCCTGCTGAATAATTGTTCATAGTAAATCTCTCTAGACCTCTTTCGATATAGCCTTTCTGAGACAATCCCAATAATTCTTGTGATCTATCACGGAATATTTCTATTCCTATCACATAGGATGCCTCACCCATATCTTTCATTTCAAAATTCTTAGAGAGAAAATCTTTAGTCTCACGCAATATGCCTAAATCATTAGCAGCAAGTAAAATATCATCAACATATAGGACTAAAAATATAAACTTGCTCCCACTAATCTTTTGGTATATACACCGATCAACGGTATTTTCCCCAAATCCAAAGGATGTTATGGTATCATTAAACTTTATATACCATTATCGTGAGGCTTGTTTAAGTCCATATATTGACATCTTCAATTTACACACCATTTGACCTTTTCCTTTAGTTTCGAAACCCTCTGGTTGGTCCATATATACTTCCTCCTCGATATCTCCATTAAGAAAGGCACTTTTCACATCCATTTGGTGTAACTCTAAATCATAATGAGCCACAAAAGCCATAATAATTCTGAATGAGTCTTTCTTTGAAACCGATGAGAAGGTCTCTTTATAATCAATGCCTCCTTTCTGAGTATAACCCTTGGCAACAAGTCTGGCTTTGTATCTTTCAATATTGCCATTTGAATCGCGTTTGGTCTTAAAGACCCATCTACACCCGATTATTTTAGAACTTTCTGGCAATTCAACGAGATTCCAGACTTTATTGTATTCCATGGATTTTAACTCTTCCTTCATGGAATCAATCCATTTGTCAGACTCATTACTTTCGATGACTTGTAAAAATGAAACCGGATCCTTATTAAGACCAAAGTCAAAATCTTACTTTTGCAAATAAACCACATAATCATCCGAAATAGCCAATTTTCTAACTCTTTGAGATTTTTTTTAATGGTATCTCTTGTGGTTCATTTGTGTCAGATATTTGTGAGTTAGTTTCTTCATGCAGTGTTTCATCTAAATGTTGCTCGGTGTTGTCAAAGTGTTCTTCAATAACTGGAACAATATTGGGTATTTGTGTGGAAGTAGGCACATTTTTGGGTAATAGAATATTGACCCTCACCTCTTTAATTTCCACATTTTGCTTTTCAACACTCTCACTAACTTCACCATTCTCAATGAATCTTGCATTACCGGTTTCTACAATTCTCAAACTATGGTTCGGATACTAAAACACATACCCTTTAGATTTCTCTGGGTAACCAATAAAGTAACCACTTACTGTTCGAGAATCTAATTTCTTTTCTTGTGGATTATAAACTCTAGCTTCCGCTGGGCAATCCCAAACATGCAGGTGCCTTAAACTAAGTTTCCTTCTTGTCCACAGTTCAAAGGGGGTCTTTGGAACTGCCTTACTAAGAACCCTATTTAATAAATATACAACGGTTTTAAGAGCATACATGCACAATGATTTGGGTAATGAGGAGTTACTTATCATGCTCCTAAACATGTCCATAAGTGTTCGATTACGCCTTTCTGCCACACCATTTTGTTGAGGTATTTCTGGCATAGTATAATGTGCACATATGCCACGTTCCTCGAGAAACTTTGCAAATGGACCTGGACATTGTCCTGACTCATTATATTTTTCATAAAATTCACCACCTCTATCTGACCTAATGATTTTCACCTTTTTATCTAATTGCCTCTCAACCTCATTAACAAACACCTTGAGAGTATCTACTGCTTGAGATTTTTCTTTCAGTAAATAGATGTATCCATAACGTGAAAAATCATCGATAAAAGTGATAAAATATTTCTCTTTTGTATCAGTAAAATTTAGATTCGAAAGAATCTCATTCTTTACTAATCTCTCTAACCTTTCTTTGGATATATGACCCAAACGTCTATGCCACAAGTAAGCAGAACTTTCATCTAGTGAACTACGTTTAATTCCAACATTATGTTGAATATTAAGAAGGGATTCAGAAAAACCAATATCGAGTTTCAATTTATATAAACCATCACTAAGAAAATCAGAACCATAAAAAATAGCATCTTTATATAAATTGAAACATCCTTTTCCAAACTTTAAATCAAATCCAGAAATATCAAGTCTTGAAAGAGAAATCAAATTCCTAGAAACTGAAGGTACATAAAGAGTCTGTAATAGATCAAGGTGACGTCCAGTCTCCATGATCAAACGATAAGTCCCTATGCCTTCAATTGGAACCTTCATACGATTTCCATGAACAAGAAATCCTTATTTGGATTTGTAGTTTGGATCGTAAGGAATCCTTGCAACGTAGTAGATACACGAGCAGTTGCACCAGAATCAAGCCACCAAGTATTATTAGAAACTTCTACTAAATTTGATTTGAAACATACAAAAGCACTAACTGTACCTTTCTTTTCGAACCAAGCTTTACGTTTCAGGTAATCTTTCTAATAGTGTCCTTACTTATTACAGAAACGACACGTATCTGCCTTATGTTCCTTGTTAGCATCCTGTTGAGCTTTAGCAGGTGCTTTCTTCTTCTTGAACTTGTTGGCCTTCACTTTAAGTCCTTTACCAGCCCCTTGACCCATGAGGTTAATTGAATGACCCCCTTGTTTCTTAAGTCTTGACTCCTCTTGAGTAAGCATACTTGACAATTCACTAACATTCCACTTATCCTTAATAGTGTTATAGTTAATTTGAAAAGGTCCATACTCAGGAGGTAATGAGTTCAGAATAAACTGAACCAAGAAGGAGTCATCCACTTTCAACCCCAAGGTATGAAGTCTTGCTGCAATGTTAGTCATCTCGGTGATATGATTTTGCATACTACACGATCGATCAAACTTCATGGTCGTGAGTTCAGCCATTAGTGTACCAGCGAGAGACTTATCTGCAGAACGAAAACGTTCTTCCACAAACTTCAGGTATTCCCTGGCACTTTTTATTTGTGGAATAGTACTCTTAATGTTGTTGGCAATATTCATTCGTATAAACATAAGGCTTAGCCTGTTAGAGCGTTCCTATGCTTTATGGAATGACTTCTCATCCGCACTTCTCGAATCAGTAATGGCAGCGGGCTTATCATTCAGCAAGCCAAGTCAAGATCCATTACACCTAAGTGGAATTGGACTTGTTCACGCCATTCAGAGAAGTTCAATCCATTGAACACAGTAACAGACGAAGCAAGCGAATGAAAAGGAATAGCTGCAAAATAGATAATACATGCTCACAAATCAATATGGATTCAGCAAAACAGTTAAAGTATATCGCAATTCTCCTTTTGGGTAGATACTACGACACACTATCATAATTTAAATGCCATCTAGTCTTTAATAGGTAATTAAATATTTTTAACCAAATATATATACCATCTTTGGACAGACAATATATATATTTGACCAAAGAATATTAATTTTACCTCGTTATATTCACTATTCATAGAATAATTGATCTACCTTTGAGTAAATCCTTAAATACTAGCAATAGTAAAAATTAATTTATCCACTAATTTATAGTTATATGCATTTCATTAATTTCATGGATAAACTACAATTTTATGTATGCATAATTTCATTAACATACTAGTTTGGCCACTTTAGTGACTAACAAACTATATAACATAGCACACACAAAATAGAGATCATAAGATTTTTATGCATGTGAATACTTTAAATAATCTAGTTTGATCACTTTGGCGACTAACAAACTATATAAACATTAATCACATAAATAAAATAAATAATAAATGACTTCACCAACTTAATAGTCCAAATACTTAAATTAAATAGATCAAATAAATTTCTTTATGGCCTAAGGTTAAACAGTAACTAGTCTTTCATAAAAGAAATCTTTCATAATAACTTACAAGTAACGTTGGAACAAAATATCCTTAAGGAATCCAAAAGAAGAAATCAAGATAACATAAATATATGTGGCAGACTTTAAATGGATACCTAATACAAGAAAGATCAAATATTGAAGGTTACTATTTTAAAGAGAACGCTACATTCCCAATATCAATTTCATTAGGTTTTGTCAATGAAGCAACATTAAAGCAAAATTTATGGCAAGACAATATATGGAGGAACATAACGCCGAAAATTCTTTAAACAACGAGTCCGACCTTTCTTCGTTCAAATAGAAATTTCTGCATAATTTATTACTAGCAGTTCATAAAAGAGATTTCATACTTTATTGTGTATCCTCAAATTAAAAGAATTGGAATCAGATACGAGATTATCGTAGATCCAATTAGAACAGTACGGATCAACATAATGATATAGTTTTTCTTTTACGAAAATTATCAGTTCAAATAATCAAGGCTCGTGATACCACATGTAAACATAAACTATAATTCTACCAGGATCTTGAACATGATAATCTTACATGTAATCGTCATAGAAAACATACCTGAAGCGAAATCCATTATCTTGAAGCGGAAGCGTTAATTGAAATTGGTTTCTCGCCCCTTACCCTAGCTTATGTTACCTCCGACTTTAGGGATGGAAGAGTGGAAAAGCAGTAACCCTAATAGGTGGGGAGAGAACCAATTTATAGAGGTTCTCACTTAATCTGTACGTCCATCAAGTAAACAATCGGACGGATGAGATTTGCCCATTAATTAAATATTAATTATGGGCCTAATTTTATTGGGCCACATATAACGTAGTAAATAACTTACAGGAGAATATATGGTCTTTCACTCTTTGCTGGAACCTAAATTTGTTGCATATCTTAACCTTCTCTATACAGTTCCGATTAAAAAAAAAATACTCTCTTTGGTAGTGTAATTACTGTTAATAGTTATACTGCATTTGCAATGCAGATATCTCGCGGTAATAAGCTTGTGAACCAAAGAAATAGTACAAGTCCATATGGAGAAGACACAAACTTAGATGACGTGATATATATATATATATATATATATATATATATATATATATATATATATATATAGATGGAAAGATATCAGCTGATAAAAAGAGGAAATGTTGCTGGAACGACGCACCAAAGAACTCGAGCTGATAAAATAAAATCGTTCCATAAAATCAGTTGTTGATTGCTCAGATGAGACATACTGCTCTAATCATAAGAGTCTTCTTTCTGCTAACCTCGAAGGTTCGAATGAGTCTTTCATTTTTCTTTGCGATATAAATGTAGTGTGATTCCCTCCTCGAAACAGGGATAGTCAGTTTGGTCATAAAAGGAATGCAAGGAAGAGAGATAAGTAGTTGGCGGGGACCATCCGTTATCGATCCATATTGGGTAGATCTACCATGTTCATCCTTTGATCTTTTATCTATTATTCAATCTATTGATTTAATTTCTTCTCGACTACGACTACCTATTAGCATATAGACAAAATAGATATGATTCCTTTAAGTAACACGTCTAATTAATATCACAATGCTTGTGTCTCCATACGTGTGATTTGATATTTTCCCTTACAAACTATTCCGCCAATTTCATATTAAATGAGATACTTTACTTTTTAGTATGTTCTAAAATAAATGATATATTTTTAAATTTGGAAATAATTCAACTTTAAACTTTTTATTTTACCCGCTTTGCCTCAATGAGAAGTTTTTATAGCCACACAAATGACATGACCCACAAACGTTTTACCCCTTCAGCTTTTAAGACCACAACTTTCAATTTTTTTTTTTTTTTAAACTCCGTGCCGAGTCAAAGAGTAATAAATTTTACAAAAAAAAAAGGAGTGCGCATGATTGGATACTTTATTAGTCTACTTGAATATATTAAACATAGAATTTGTTTCATTCTTACCATTTCTGTCTTTTAGACATTAAAACTTCAATCACCAATAGTGGCGAAACCTTTATGATTTTGGAAGTCTTTTTTTATTATCATTTTTCCTTATCTTAACTAGAGTCGACATCTGGAGCTGGAGCATCTCCACTTGGTTTAATCGTTGATGAAACAATTCTTTTGATAAAGTTGAGATCAGCTGTCTTATTGACTTGTAGTCAAAGCTATTATAGATAAGAAAATTTCTGCATATCACTATAGGTCACTATATATTTTTCTTTTTTTCAATGATTAACGCTTCAAAGAGTTTAATGTGCAATATTTTTTGTTTTTTGTCTTTGATATTAACTGATTATGATGAGATGTAAGTATATAGATCCTAAGCTTTAATTAAAGACCTTCACTATAAAAGCTCATATAAAGATCTGAAACTGTTCACAGAATATCTTATAACTAAATTCTAATGTTAGTTTAGTGATCTATCGTGTTGGATCTTTTTATACCACGGTGATATTGTTTGAAGATTTATAATTTTGACTTTAACTGAACTTCAATAAAATGATAATCAGACTGTAATATTTAATGTATAGCCTGAAAATTTTTAGAACTTTGATTTTTCCGTTCTTTGTCCCAAAGTAAGGATTTGGACAACTTGAGTTGTTTAGTTAGCTCTTTTGGCTGAGTATAAATAAGAGTATCTATGAATGGCTCAAATTAAAACAAACAATTTGGACTAAACACTGGCTTCCAACAGGTTACATGAGTGACTCATTGTCTATTCATCATCTAATTTATCTATTCTTTCTAAATTTTTTTGAAAGATGCGTGTAAATTTAATGCAGTCTCCTTGACCTGTATATTTTGATATGGGTAGGTGCAAAATCAGTGAAGGTGGAGTTAAAGCAACAGAAAGCGACTATAAAGAAGTGCGAGTTATGTCCATATATAAGCTTAGGATCCTTCTGTCAATGTTGTAAGTTTTTTTTTTTTTAACTTGGAAAACCCGCAGCCGCTACTTCCACTGCCACAGCCTTTGCCTTTCGGATGAACACTTTGTGCACATTGGAAAAATCTCCACTGTGTAATAGTTTGCAAACCACACATAAGATGTAAACCGCACTAGTCAAGCCTATGCGACAGGTTCAGACTCACCAGAAGGATTGAGGGGATCTATCTCCCATCGCCCGTGTGGACCCAGAAGATATTGAGGGGGATTTTGACCTCCCGTCGCCCCTGTGGACAACACCCTCCAAACCAACTGGGTCGTCCGTTCGGGACAATGCTGTAAGTTATTAGTAGATAGATCTTATGAATTTGTTGCACTTAAGATTTAGATCAATTATACTATTCATCTACTAATGTTTGAAAAAAGTTTCACTTGAACCACTGCATTAGTACTGCAACAACTTACTAATGAAATAAAATTAGTAGTAAATACTTTCATGGATGCTCCTTCTAACTCTCTCGTTGTCTAGCTTGTGCAGATCAATCAAGTTGTTTTACAGAATAGGCGCTTCCTTGCTGTCAAGGGAAACCAGTGTTATCTAATCCATTTTAAGTATTCAAAAAAAAAAAATTAACTCTGGGAATTTCTGCACACAAGCTCATTCCTTCATACGCTGTCACTATATATTTATTTACACTTGTTGTTAGTACTTACAGAAAGGAATGACAAGGATTTCAAAGGTACACAATGTATGTCATGGGCGGCTTTCCAGCCATGCCCCATGACCCCTTGGACGCGTCCCGTGTCATCCTAGCAAGCCTCTCAGCGCCTAGCGCCACGAACGGCTCTGTAGTCTTGGCTGCGCCAAGTGACAAGCGCGCATGTACCTCTGTCGCCCCATCGATATCCCTCGCTAGCGCCCAACCGTAGGCAGTTGCCAACTGCATCGCGCGCAGACCGTGATGCCAAAGACAAGGTTGCTCACAATAGGCCTGTTTCTACCTTGTAGAAAACTAAGTCTTTTCCATTATAAATGTAGAGTAGTTTTATTTCATGTACTTCCATTATGTTTCTCTAGCTTAGTTAGCGAAAAACTTGAAGAACACCTGGAGTACTTGCGGAAGGTCCTAGCCCGATTGCGGGAGCACGAACTATATGCGAAGTTTTCCAAGTGCTCCTTTACTAAAAAATAGATTGACTTCCTCGGACATGTCATCGAGGAAGGGCAGATCAATATGGACCAACAGAAGATTCAGGCTATCACAGATTGTCCGCCGCCTAAGGATATCCACGCCTTAAGGGCATTCTTGACCTATGCAACTTCTATCGGAGATTTGTGAAAAATTACTCCCTCAATGCAGTGCCATTGACAGAACTCCTCAAGAAGGCCTTCAATGCATTGAAAGCGGCTATGTCTAGTATCCCCGTATTGGCCCTCCTTGATTTGGCCAAGCCATTCGAGTTACAAATGGATGCCTCCGACTATGCCCTTGGTGGAGACTTGCTACAAGAAGGGCATCCTATAGCATGCAAGAGCCGGAAGTTGAAGGATGCAGAACGGCGCTATGCCGCCCACGAGAAAGAATTATTGGATGTTGTCCTTTGCTTACACCTTTGGAGGCACTATCTGCTGGGAACCCCGTTCGTGGTCAAGACAGACAACACAGTTATTAGCCATTTCATGACCCAGCTGAAGCTTAATGGTCGGCAGGCTAGGTGGCAGGAACTCCTAGCGGAATTCCACTTCAACCTGGTGTACTGAAGTGGGAAGACCAATCATGTTGCTAATGCGCTCAGTCGGAGAGCTGATCTTGTATCGGTGTGCCTACTCGCCACCCTAAGGGGGAGCGAGGTAGCCACTACCCTCAAAGACCATATACATGATCTACTCATCAAGGATATTGCTGCACGGTATTTGGTTGATTTGGTAGGACTAGGAAAGACTCACCAGTTCTACATGGAAGATGGGTTCCTGAAAGTGAAAGGGAACCAACTTTATGTTCCTAAAGGAGGAGATCTGCGAATGACTCTTCTGGCGGAATTCCACGATATTTTGTGGCACAGCCATCCCGGCGAAGACCACACCATGGCATTACTTCTCCGTGCATATTATTGGCTCAAATGGTCGATGACGTCGCTCAGTATGTGAAAACTTGTCTAGTATGCCAGAAGGACAAGTCGGATCGCTTGACACAAGCGGGGACTCTTCGAACCATTAGCTGTCCCAAAGAGACCCTCGAAAAGTGTATCCCTAGATTTCATCATCGGATTGCCCAAGGTTGGAGATCTCACAATTATCTTGGTTTTGGTGGATCGGTTTTCAAAGTATGCTACCTTTATATCAGCCCAAAATACATCTCAACAGAGGATGCAACTCTTCTTCTCTCATGTCGTCAAATATTGGGGCCTGTCTAAAGACATTTTTAGTGATCGCGACTCACGCTTCACTAGCAACTTTTGGACCCAACTCTTTAAGTGCTTCGGGTCTAAATTGAGTCACAACTCAAGTTTTCATCCGCAATCTTATCGCCAGACGAAGCGCTTCAATGGAATGCTGGAGGAATATCTCCGCCACTTTATAATCGGATCGCAGAAGAACTGGGTGAAGCTTCTGGATGCTGCTCAACTATGTTTCAATTCACAAAAGAACTCTAGTACAAATAAAAACGTTTATGAAATTATTACCGGACAGTAACCACTACTCGCACACACCGTGAATGCACCAGATATGTCAAAATCTCTTCGAGTTGCTAGCTTCTTAAAAGAACGGAAGCAAAATGTGGAGATAGTGCGAAGCTATCTTATCAAAGACCAAAAGCAAATGAAGAGGCATGTTGATCAAAATCGTCGTTTTGTTGAATACCAAGTAGGAGACAAAGTGATGGTCAAAATTTCAAAGAGATACTTGTTTGCAGAGGTCCATGACCCTCTCCTATTACAAAAATACATTGAGCCTTTGTCCATTAAAAGGTGCATTGGGAAAGTTACATACCGGATGGATACCCAAGCTAGGTGGAAAATCCATCTCGTCTTCCATGTCAGTCTTCTGAAACCTTTTCGGGAAGACATGGAGGATCCTTCACGGAGCCAACTCACAATACCAAGTATTCGAGGCCTCAATTCAAAGGGGAAAAGGCGTGCTGAAGAATATTCTTGATAATCGAGTTATTCATGCCTCAAGGAAAGATCACCAAGAGTTCTTGGTAAAATGGCAGGGCTGTGATGCAAAGGAGAATACTTGAGAGAGGGGAACAAACCTCAAAGCCTACAAGAGACTAATTGATGATTATCTTGCAAGTAAAGCGCCGAGGACGTCGCCAACTAAGCTGGGGAAGAATGTAACGAGCGGCTTTCCAGCCATGCCCCATGACCCCTTGGACGCGTCTTGTGGCGTCCTGGCAAGCCTCCCAAAGCCTAGCGCCACGGACGGCCCCGTGGTCTTGGCTGCGCCAAGTGACAAGTGCGCATGTGTCTCTGTCGCCCCACCGATATCCCTCGCCAGCTTCCAATTGTAGGCATATGCCAGTAGCATCGCGCGCACGGACAACGTTACGCCCGCAGATCGTGATGCCAAAGACAAGTTTGTTGACAACTGACATGTTTTTACCTCGTAGAAAACTAAGTCCTTTTCATTGTAAATATAGAGTAGTTTTATTTCATGTACTTCTATTATGTTTCTCTAACTTAGTTAAGTCTAGTCTTGTAACTTTACTTTTTTTTAAAGCACTATTAGGGGGGATCAAGCAATCAAACTTTCTAGCAAGCAAACAATTATCTATATTGGTGTCTCTCCCCCTCGGCACCATGTTGCTTTTCTCTAATAGCTTTCATTAATGCTATCAAGCTTTCTTTCATTCGCAATTTTCATTTATGTTCTCTCAATTGCTCTTAACATTGATTTTCCCGTACGCCAATGACAGTCTCGTCTAGCGTACGAAGGGAACCTCAGTTGGCAGATAGTAACTGCACTGACATCATTTGCTTAGCCTTACGCCGCCCTTCCAAGGAATCTCAGGAAGACGCCGCGTAACATGTATAACGAAACAGTAAAGCTTTGTTGCAATCTATACTATATTAAAAGTACGAAAGGCCTTATCGGAATGTCGTTCGTCTTATTACCCCTTTAAAATATAATTCACATTAAACAAAATAGTCATTTGATTATCCTAATATTTAGGACCTAAAAATTCATTGAAATTTGGTTATTAATCTTTACTTATTTAAACTAGATACCTCGAATGTACGACTTTAAAATCCATTAAATTTTTACCTTAAATAAATAATTAAGAAGTCAATTATTTGGATTATTAGTACAAAATTTGTAGCCGTTCTTGTGAAGTACTTTTTATATGGAAATTGAAAAATGATATCCTAATCGTACTTTCTCATCAAAACAAAATAGTTTTTTAACCATTAATAAGTAATTTTTAGAAGAAAATTAGTTACTTCACTTTTTATTTGCAATAAAATATATTAATTTATAGTAATTACATGGTAAATAATGTGAACTAAATTAAAAATTACTAAATATATAGGAAAATAACGTTTCACTTAATTTTGCCTTCTTCCATCAATACAGACTATTATAAAAAGTATGAAACTTCAACGCAAAATTGGTCGACCTTTTTATCATATAGAATAAATTTTACATTGGATAAAATTAATTTTTAATTAATATTTTTTATATTTAGGACGTTAAGATTAACTAAAATTTTGATTATTAAATTTTTTTCTTATTTGAACTATATAAGAACTCCTAATATTTAGGAATGTAATCCCAACATTAAGGTGACATTGGAAGTCTTCCACTTCAAGATACCAAGAGATGAAAACTTAAGGGGACTTTACATAACTGTCACAGTTTAAAAGAAATATAATAAATTTTTAGCATGAAATTCAATATTATAGATATGGCAAGAAAATATTTATATTTGTAGCACACAGTTCCATTAAAATAGGAATATTAACTATTAATCC